>JAJIYU010000567.1:0-48920 GCA_030144865.1 Tinospora cordifolia
TTTTCAGGGAATTAAATTACATGAAGACCATGAATATTAGTTAAGTTCTTTTTATTTAAAAAGTTTCTAATTTTTATGTAAGGGCATGTTGCCCAAGTTTTAAGACTTCCGTTGTAATATTTTTTTAAATTATGTACTCAATTTTATTTAATTAATTGAGTTTATGAATTTCAGTTGTTTCTTATACTATTGCCTTATTTAAATTCTTAATTTTAAGTTATGTACAGTTAAATATGATCAAGGCATGAAATGACTGAAATAGAAAGTCAAGTGTGTGTCGCTTGTAATGTAACACCGGCCCAGCCCACCGTTTGGTTTAGTCCACTGTCAAGAAAAATGGTGGATGCGTCCAATGCTTAATGATATGGGGGTTGGGGTGTTAGAAGATCTTATGAAATTCTAGAAACTTGCATAAGCTAAAATCAAGCAAAGTTTATAAATAAACAAACAGATCCCACTCAGTTTTTTTATAAATTAGTCACTTTAGGAAACTTCCACTAGTTGAGTTCTTTGGTTAGATTCATTCATAGCTATCTAGACAATCAAGCATTCTTATCCAGTCCCATCCTCATGTAGTCGATTTTTTTTCTTGTTTTAATCAATTCAATTTCTTAACAAGAGACAAACCCCCTTATCTACAACATGGTTTCCATCATCATCATGATTTGTTTTAACACACCTTTTACCTCGACATGCCAAATTATGGATGAGTCCTATAGGCTACCTTCCTCTCCCGCCTTCAAGTTCATTTAGTTCTTTGCTTTAGTTTTTGTTTTATGATATTTGAACAGGTTAAGGTACTAAAGAGTATATCTCATACTTCAAATACACTCAAGTGGCTTGCATATGGGCCAAGGGAGATAGTAATATCACATACTAGCTTTGTTATCAATGGGCAATTATTTTATACAAAAGATGCTGAAAAATCTACTCAACATAGTGGTGTTTTGGTTGAAGTAGATACTTTATGTAGATCGAGTGCAAAAGATATGACACAACAAGTTGAAAAAGTTTGTCGGTATGAGGTTATAAAAGATATATTAGTTTTAGATTATCACAGATTCAAGGTCCTGTATTTCAATGTGATTGGGTCAACATTATCAATGGCATCAAAGTTGAAGATGGGTTTATATTAGTCAATTTTAACCAAGGGAAACCAAAAAATAAAATATAACCTTTTATTCTTGTGTCACAAGCAAGACAAGTATTTTACTCAAAGGAAAATAATACATCCAATTGGAATGTTCTCCTTAAAGCACCACATAGAGGTTTCCATGAGTTAGGTCAATATGATGAGAAGACATATCACACATATGCACCTTTTGATGTATCCAAACTTGATGATGATAAATACAAAGATAATGATGAATGTTATGTAAGGGGAGATTGAGAAGGTGTTATGGTCTAGTAACTTCCTTTTTGTATATTACAACTCTATTATGTTTTTCTTTTTGATGAGATTGTTTGGCTAAACTTGTGTTATCAACACATATACATAACAAGTTTCTATAAATTTTTAAATGATTGTTCTTCAGTAGGTAGTAAAAGAGAGAGGAGGCAACTTCAAGCTGTAGTTGCAAATATAATGAGAAACTCAAATGCAAGATTACAAATATATGATTCACCACTTGATTCGACAAACAATGAAGAACACAATGAAATGTGTAAAGACAAAGGGAAAAAAAACTAGAGGACCAACAAGGATATTTGTTATTGCTACAAATCAAGGAGAATGAAAAACTCTTCATTTTAATGAAAGAGACCAAGAAATTGGAGAAGAGTCAGCAAAATTTACATTATTTCTTGGGGTTTTAGCAAGAAAAGTTGTACTGATAACATTAAATCGCTGGGAAGAAGTATATGATGACATCAAGGAAAGGTTATGGGTTTTAACTAAGGTATGCAATACTTATTAATTTTTTAGATGTAGAATTTCTTTGAAAGTTATGAGTTCTATTATGTGTTATATGAAAATGTAGGAAAAGTAAATCATCGAAAAATTACACAAATAATTTGTGTTGAAAGTTATGAAGAATTTGTGGAGAGATTTTAAGTACACGTTGACAAGACAAATAAGAGAAGTAGCCAATGATCCAGATATATGCGAGCATCTTAAAGCCATCAAGCCTAAGAACATAGAAACCAATCTATGGCAAGAGTTTGTCAATTCTAGATCAACTCTTGAATTTGAAGTGTTTTTTTCTTGGATATATGTTTAATATATATTTTTTAAAAGATTTCATATGACAATTGTCTTATATTTTTATATACATAAGCTAAGAATGATAGGTTTCAAAAAATGAGGGCAAAGCAAAAGATTCTTCATACAATGAGCCGAAAGGTAAGGCATGTTCTAGAACTTTCAGCTCTACTAGCTATTGTTGGTTATACTTTTTGACATATCCTAGAAACATTTTCCTGAATATTAGGTTGTCAAACAACAAAACATTAGACATTAATAAGAATGTATCAGAATGAAATTTGAAGCATGCTTAACAATAGTCTAAGTGATATCACTAAATGAATATAGTTTGAAAAGATACATGAACTGTTGCAAAAGAAGTAAATGTGCAGCCATATAGAGAAAATTTAAATGTGTAGCCATACATAACGTCTTCTTGCTTTGAAGTCTCAATTCATTTTGCCAACCAGTTTCATACCTTTATTGCATTACTCCAGTTATTTTGATAAGGGAGTTAGCTATTTAATAAAGTCAATAACAGCTAAAGAAAGGAAATATTTATATCTTAACCACTAAAGAAATGCCTTGTGGATTTGATTTTGTAATTTGACTGCATGGGTTTTAAATGTTAATTGGTTATGGTGTGTGTTCATGTGTGTATTCACATTGAAATATGAAATTTTTAAAAAAATGTCACCTAGTTGGTTGAATAAAAAACTCACCTCTTACAATTGAAAGTAAGAGATATCTTTCATATTTTTTTGTAGTTGATTTTCTAATTGAGTATGTTTTTTGTTTGGTTGTAGGTATAAAGATTAAAACAACAGAAAAGTTGGAGGGGCGTACATAATTTTTTGCAAGTAGTGATAGAAGTTGTTTTTGAAAGTTACCAAACTCTTTGTAATTTTTTGCAAAGCATATTTTTTGACGTGAATTTTATAAATATAACTCATATATATATATATATTTAATGCATATTAGAAGCTTTTATATTTGTTATATTATCTAAAAACATTTTTCCTTATTACTTGTTATTTGCATTATGATCAGAATGAGCAAGTACAATTAAATTATATTAAAGAATTTGCAAGAAAAAAATATTGAAAATAGTACGCATTTTTAACGGCATGTGTAGCAAGCCTTAATATTATAATATTACACACAATATAACAACATGTCATTTATGTTGTTAAATTATATATTATAACGGCTTGTTTTTTGTCGTTGTAGACAATATAACAGTTTTTTCCACATGCCATTATAGATAATATAACAGTTTGTTATAAATGATGTTATAGAAAATATGACGGCTTGTTCCATATGCCATTATAGATAATATAATGGCTTGTCTTACATGTTGTTATAGTTATTTTAATGACTTGTACTACATGTCGTTATAGAAAATATGACAGCTTGTTCCATATACCGTTATAGATAATATAACGGCTTATCCTACATGCCGTTAAAATATAATTTACAACGCATTATCTGACTTCAACCATATATGCAAACAATTTTTGATGACGTATTTGACATGCCGTAGAAAGTTATAAAACAGATTTTAAAGTGGCCTTGGATATCATTAACATGGAGGAGTACAACTTTTATCCTCTAGCCAACCTCATTGATGATATAAAGCTCCCAAAGAGAAGAGGGTGGCAGCTTTGCCTTTGCTTTTGGTTTGTCGTTCGTGAAGGTAATCAATGTGCAGACTATCTCGCCAAAAGAGCTTTCTCTTCTAATTGTCAATTTGTTAAACATGATCAAGTTCTTGTAGGAATCTTTCCTTATCTATACACAGATGCTTCTGTTGTTCCTTTTTTGATGCCCTAGTGTCCATTATAATTCTTTAGAATCAAAAAAAAAAAAAAGGATAAGACAAAATCTTAAAACATAAGAGATGAATCGAAAATGACTTCAACACCACTATATAACCATTAGATTTTCATGCTATAAATTAACCACGAGTTTTGCACTCACATGTGAATTTTGTATATGTTATAAAAAAAATACATATATATTTTTCTTGTTAATAATCAAAAGGACTAAAAATATGTAAAGTAAGATTCGGATGGAGAATAAGTGAAAGGCAAGAATTATTGGACAGAAGAATTAAAATTTGAAAAAAAAAATAAATAAAAAAGAAACCTTAAAAAGTGTGAGGCGCATGTGTACAAAATTTAAATAACATTATTTTACACTACATCTGTAAAATAAAATTCACTTCTCACGTTAAAACAATTGATCATAAAAAGAAAAACAATGTTTATTGTAACATCTAAAACTAAAGTAATGTTTAATCAAGATTCACTTGTGTGTTTGATTTTCAATTTAAAAACAAGATGTAAAATTCTCAATTAAAAAAAAAAAAGAAACCTACTTATTTATTACTTTCTAAAAACAACATGCTTTCTTAATTTAAAATGTAGAAAATCTTCAAAAAAAAAAAATTTTGACGATTTATATTATATTTTTGGATGCAAAAATTTTTTTAAAAATGTCTGGATCACAAACCAAGGGAGGCCTAACATATATTTCTCTTCAAGGTATATTAAGAGCACAAAAGCCAGAGTTATCCAAACCGAATTTTAGGATAATGTAAAATGTAAATGTAACCTGAAGAATAAGTATTCAGTTTGAAATATATATATATATATTACATATTTATTTAATGGTGCAGTGAATTTAGAGTATATATATGTATATATATATATATATATATTACATATTTATTTAATGGTGCAGTGAATTTAGAGTATTTATTTCTTTCTTGTTTCAAGCATTATCCAAATTAATACTTTTTGACTTGCAAAGATAACAGAAAAGTGCTAAAAAGGGGGAACGATGGGGCTGAGTCTTAGCGGGGAAATGAGCCATTACCAACAATAACAGTCTAAAAATAATTGAGGCCAAGATTAATAGGTGAAAGGAACCGTTAACATCAAGTGGCTCCACAGACTCTCCGCTGCCTTTGCAACAGTGCCTATATAAACGAGGGTGGCATTGTAGTTGTCACTGCCCACATTCTTTATTCTCCAGCACATCCACACCTGCACACCCACATATATATATAAACATATAAGAAGAGGACTTCCATGGCTTCTTTGTAGCTTCTACTGTTGTTGGGCGCTCGATCGATCGGTGCGGCTCTGGTGATTTTTGCTTCGATCGAGTCGCTCTGATCATCTGCATTCGGCAACCCCCCAAAGAAAAAAAAAGAAAAAGAAAAAGAAAACCCAAAAAACAAAAAAAAGGAGATTTTTAAGGAATTTAAGCGGAGAAGCAGCTGATCAGAAATTGCCATGAAGCTTGACATTGTCTTCGTCTTCTTCTTCTCATGTTTTGCTGTCATAATCCCGACGCTGCGGGGACATATCGGGCATTATGATGAGTTTTGGTTGAAGAAAAGTGAAGAAGCCAAGAAGGCTGCCTTGCAAAACTACCACACTGCTCCTGAAGAAGTCAACAACCATCTCAATCATCACGTTCATTTGTGAGTACGAGATAAATATTTAGTTTACCTGTATGGATCATTGTGAATGTCGCTGTTGCATGAAAATGCAGCTTTAGCTGTCAAGTTGCACATCACTCTTGTTCTACCTGATAATCTAGTGCTTCATCATGTATAGTAAGGACCAAATTAAATGAAGTAACCTGCAAGTATACTTACTATATATAATTGGTTAAGTTTTGCTGATATTCGGGTTTTGTGTGCTTATTGTGTGGCACATGCAGCGCCTTGCAGGGCAGCAACAGCACAAGGAGGAGCTTGGGAAGAAAATACCGAGGCCAATGCATAGCAACCAACCCAATCGATCGCTGCTGGAGGTGCAAGAAAGACTGGGCCACGAACCGCAGGCAGCTGGCCAACTGTGCCCTTGGCTTTGGCCGGAAAACCACAGGAGGGAAGAAGGGAAAAATCTACGTCGTGACGGATGCCTCCGATAATGACATGGTGAACCCAAAGCCTGGCACTCTCCGGCATGCTGTTATTCAAGAAAAACCACTGTGGATCATATTTGCACGAGACATGGTGATAAAACTCGACCAAGAGCTTCTAGTGACCAGCCACAAGACCATCGATGGCCGTGGGGCTAAAGTACATATTGCCTATGGCGCTGGGATTACCATTCAGTTCGTCAAGAATGTTATCATCCACGGCCTTCACATTCATGACATTGTTTCCCGCCCTGGTGGCATGATTAGGGACTGTACTAGTCACTTTGGGCTAAGAACAAGGAGCGATGGTGACGCCATTTCCATTTTTGGTTCCACCAGGATCTGGATTGATCACAACTCCATGAGGAATTGCAAAGATGGACTAGTTGATATTGTTCAAGGGTCCACTGCCATTACCATCTCTAACAACCACATGACTCACCACAATGAGGTTTGTTTAATTTCAGTCACTCAGGCGTAAATCCATGAATGCTTTCATGAACATGACTTGCAGTACTAATCATGTGATGCTGCACAGGTGATGTTGTTCGGTGCAAGTGATAGTTACTCGGGAGATTCCATAATGCAAGTTACTGTTGCATTCAACCACTTTGGGAAAGGACTTGTTCAGAGGATGCCGCGATGCCGATGGGGATTTTTCCATGTTGTCAACAATGACTATACTCATTGGCTTATGTATGCTATTGGGGGTAGCCAACATCCTACCATTATCAGCCAGGGAAATCGCTTTGTTGCTCCTCCAAACGCCAATGCCAAAACTGTTAGATTCATTTACTCAAAACCCATAATCTCTCTGTGGTTAATTACTTTCTTTCTCATGTCCCTACATTCTCATGACCAAACTTAATGTTGTTGCAGGTAACAGTTAGGAACTATACACCGGAAAACGTTTGGAGACAGTGGACATGGAAGTCACAGGGGGATCTGTTAAAGAACGGTGCAGTTTTTATTCAATCAGGTCCTCCCTTGAGGAAGAGGTTCTCCAAGCAAGATGTCATCTCTGCGAAGCCCGGCACGTTTGTGTCTAGGCTAACACGCTTCTCTGGTACTCTTAACTGTAGAATGAACAAACCTTGTTAACATTGTTAAATGTTGGAGGAGATTTATTAAGCCTATTGTTGCTAAAAACACATAAACATGGGAGGAGTGTAGTCTTCTTGTTGTTGTACTTGTTCTTATTTTGTTTGGCAGGAAGAGGGAGAGTCATGAAAAAGAAAAAAGTATATATATATTGAGAGAGTAGAATTTGGGATTGAGAGCTTCCTGATTAGTAATCAGTTTCAAACATTTCTGTTTATCTTTATTTTAGTTATTCCATTTGAGAACATCTATCTATATTGTTTATTATTAAGGTAACTATTAAACACTTAAGGACATGCTTCAGCTGAAAACCCAGCTTTATCTTTTGCAATGGAATTCCCTAATTTTTCATAGCTACACACTCCAACCTGACCTAAGTTCACCGATGGATGTGTACATGTACCATGTACATGCTTTCAAAAGAAATATTATCAAGCTTATGTACTATTATGATATTTCTTCCTTGTGTTCTTGTAAAGTTCCTCTTGTTTAAAAAACATAAAATAATATATATATATATATATATATACATCTATGATGCAGATTAACTTAAGCGGCTTTTGGTTTCCATGAAATATTTTGACAGCACATAGATAGAGCAGAATTTTTTTTTTTTTTCTCTAGAACAAAAGGAATGTATTTTTTTATTTTTTTTATTTTTTTGGTTTTCAACCCATCATTGTCAACAATGAGAGCTTCTCAAATAAAATGAACAAAGTTAGATTTGGTCGTGTTTGTTTAAAACTCATAACCTAGCAAACCATTCTGAACGTCTGGTCCAACAACCACCCGAGCTTGTGGATAGAGGAATTAATATTTTTCTTTACTCACAGGGAGATGCAACTACAAGTAAAACTATATGCTTTTGGGATGTATATATGATGCTCACTCCATTATATGCAGCGCTTGATCTCATAATTATAAATGCACTGTACTTTACGTGGCAGTTAATATAGTTAGTAGCTTCTCTTCAACTAGTTACTGTTATGTAACAGGGAATATGAACGGCACGCTTTGAGGAACATGCATTTGGGTCTTTCCCCCAAATTAAACTCACCAGGTATTACAATAAAAATGTCCGAGTACAATTTAGTTACATAAAAATGAATATGAACGTGAGACTATATGCAGTCAAGCCAAAAAGTCTTGAGAGAACATCACTGAGCATTGACGAAAACAAGAAGGCACATAGTTTCTATGACGTGAGCGTACTGCTCTAATAAAGCAATCTGGGATGCAAAACCTAGACATTCTTCAGATTATCAGTCCCGGATGCACTTCAAATTTTCTTCCATGAATGAAGGGAATCGAGCTGCTGGGTATTTGACAATGTTGCTGATGTTAGACAATTTGAGACATGGGTCAATAAGTTTGTACGCCTTGGAATGGATCTTCCTCTCACAAACATATCTGTTGCAGCCAATATACTATTTTCCCATTAAGATGGGCATAAACCTTTCCACAATAGCACAAGTAATAGAGCTATATCTTTTGAGTTTCCAGGTGTAATGAGATTCGTAAAACTTACAAGCAAAACATTGTCATGGACAAAGAGGACAATGATGAAGAGATGAGATACTTTTGTACCTATGTTATGCATTTCTTGGCATCAAGATTCTTCTCACTTTCTATCAACTTCATAAACTGCAAAACACATTAAGATAGAGGTATTAATTATATCCCTCTATTCCAAACTCTCCTTTTCTGTCCGGTTATTAGAATGATAAAGTGCTTTCTGATGTGACTTACATAATGCATAAAGATATAGACACTTAGGGAAAAGATGTAAATGGATGACCTGAGATGTCTTGAGCTCCAGTTCTTCCCACTCCAATGCTGAGTTAGTCCCTTCAACTATCCCAGCTCCAGCATAAAGCAATGTCCCAACACCCTAGAACCCAGATTTGTGAGCATAACTCTTTTCAATTGTTATTATATCGGGTACTTACTGAAGTTAAAGGGAAATTCAATCAAGTTGCTATTAGGACAACTGTGCTTTTTAGGATATAATGGTGGGCAATTAAAGAAGCATGTTAATAAACTAAGTGTAGTAGAAATAAAAATGCAAAGATGGACAGGTGCTAAGAAAACATTTAAAAGATAAAATTAGAAATTAACATAATGGGAAAATGATAGGAACTAAAATGAGAGAGAACCAACTAAGGTGGCTTTAGCTGACGTACAAAATGTAAGCTTTTAGACGCACCAACTTTGAAAAATGAACTGTTAATGCTAGTCGATAACAAGAGAGGCAAAGATAGACCGGAAATGGTATGGAAAGAAATAATTGGAAAAGAAAAAAATTTTTGTACTTCAAATACTGACTTGGCCCTCAACAGAGTGGAGTAGAGGAAGCAGATTCCGTCACCAATCGCATGTGTTGGAAAAAGACTAAATTGAGTTATCTTACCATTTTATCAAGTAGAAAAATTAGACACAAAGTTAATTTGCAAATACTCACCTTTTCTACCAACGCTGATCTAATTCCAACAGCAAATTCAGTCTCTCTACCTCCAAACCACCCAACAGGTCCAGCATACATTCCTCTGTCAAACATTTCTGAAATACCAAAAATAGTAGCATAAAAAAAAAGAGTGAAGCTATTTTGCATTTGCATGAGCAGCATTCTGAAGGAACTTTTCAGAAAAATTGAATCACAACCAAGAAGTATGAACATAATTCAAGTCATAAAAATAAGGCTTGACTGCCACCTCATGCACTAAGATCAAACCTATTGAACATTTATCTGAAACTAAAGCCAATATATGAAGAAAAAAAAAAGGAGATTAAACCAGCAATTTCAGCCATTGACAAATAGCAATTTGACAGGGGTAGACACTTTTCATTATGTAAAAAATAAGAATAATAATAATAATAAAATTTAAAAAAAAATTATATCTATGATTCCAAAGTAAACTAATAATATACTTATTTAATTTGTTAGCACCATACCCACAAGAAAAAAAAAACACAAATAACAACTCACACTTTAACAATCATAACTTGCATCTTGATCAATTAATGTGTGCCAACAAAATACTAAATTGTAAACATTTGGGTGACCAACTAGAGGATATCAATTGCAAACTAGCATTTCATTGTCCACTCCTTACTTGCCGGTGATATAGGATTTAGTAGTTCAAGATGTCTAAAAAAGGAAATAATCATTAACAATTCAGCAAAATTTTAAGAGACCAACTAAACCAAATGATAAATTTATATTTTCCATAACTATCATCAAATGAAGCAGTTTAGCATATAATATCCAGCAAATACCTGTCTCTGCTATGAATCGTCGTGCCACTTCTGTTGGGAATCCACAAACTGCTGGACTTGGGTGAAGAGACACCAATATATCAAACTGGATTTAAAAAAATAAATAATCCTATGCAGTAGCCATTTATAACTAAAGCCTCAGAGAGAAGAGCATATAGGGCATTATAAAATTTATTAGAAATGTTGCCATTTCACCTCATCATTCACGTTTTTCATTCTGCCTGATAATTTAGCATATAAATGTTGAACTCTTGGAAGTTTTCGAAGCACTTTCTTTGGTTCTACCAATACCAAGGTGCATATCTCCTGCATAGGACGAACTTTCAGGAACAAAGTGGTATCAGCGTTGATACTCAAAAATTTTAAATGTCAAAACTGAAAGAAAAAACCTGATTGAAACTCATTTTCTGAATGTGAAAATTTTAAAATAAGAAAAAATAAATAAAAATAAAAGATACTGGATTCATTCAAGGGAGCCAAACCTCCACTTGATTTTTCGAGGGAACCTGACCTATAAAATGGATCAAACTGATGATAATAATTTTAATTCTCCTTTTCATTCATGCATTCTCCTTAAATAAGAAAAATATGTAACCACCTCCAACTACTTGTAACTACTTAGAACCAACCACTATTCCACAACAGGGAGCTATTGACCACAAAGATACCTTCCACCCTATTTTTTAAACTGAACAAACCAATAGAATATAAAATGATAGCTTAAGTTAAAAAGAAAATAAAGTCATAAAAAAAGCAGAACAGAAAAAAATAATAATAAATAGTCTCATGCAATTTCGGTGATTACAAGGAAAAGAAAGACCACATGAGTCTATCAAACTAAAAGGGATTCATGGTCAACTTGCCTCGAGTTTTCTTCTAATGCTCTCACGAACAATGGTAAATTCAAGATGGTCCTTGGGACTGCAAAATATTTGTAATAAAAAAGTTGAGACCTAGGATTGAATTTTGTTGATTAAGGAATATCATGGTACAATCTAATTTTTGGCAACATGGAATTTGATCAAACCTGTGAAGTAAATCACTTCCTATTCGATTATCAACAGTCTCTGATTCACCTCTTCCACGAGTTCCAGCTAAGGCCTCACTAGAAATGCTTAGGTGGTTCCGGTGAAATAGTTGCTCTGGCTATTTGCAGAGTTCTTGATAAGTGCTTAGCAGGAATAAAGAAAATAAACTAGATAGATTTTCTATTTTTTAGGTTGCCGCACTTGATAAACTAGAGAAATGTAAGAAAATGAATATGTCCACAGATATTACTAATGAAGATAACTTTTGATCTTTGTCATACCTTTTTAAGACTCTATTGTTATTCTGATTTGTCTATTTTTGTTCATCTTCGTGTTGATTTTATTTCTTCTGCAGCTTATAAAGCATCATTTAAGCTAATAATTCGCAAAACTACATGCCTATATGGTTATGAAAAAAAAAATAGAAAAGAAAACGTGGCAATTTATGTGCAGATAATGAGAAAGCAGGCTGTAAATGTATACACATTATGAACATATAAATGAAATAATTGTGTTGCAGTTAACTTACACAATTACATGTAGAGAATGAAAGAAATCAAGACACTTGCACCTCTTTCGTAATCTTTTTATTTATAGGGACCCTCAAAAAATTTTACTTGTTCATATGATTGTTGATTTTCTTTCTTCTGAAGCTTTTGCAGCATTATTAAGACACTAACATTGCCACTTTAATGACAATTTTAATATGCATTCAGAATTATGTTCAAAAACATTGGTCCCTTTAGTGATAGCAAAAGGAAAAGCAAACACCACAAAAAAAATATACACAGCATAACTGCAAAATAATCGTGTGGAACTCAAACATATAAGAGGACACTAACATTTGAAAGATTTAATAACAATTAATCCAATAAAATATAACAATAAGTTCACTTCAGTAAATTTCTAATGCAGTAGGTTCAGGGCAAATTCTCACTTTAAGTGCACAGAATCACTACGTGGCAAAAAAAAAAAAACTAGCACACTATAATGATGCTATTACTGTAAGCTGTTGGCAAATGGACATGCACAAGAGCAGCTGCATCCATTGTTTAAGAATGCCTTATTTTCTCTTTTACTGTCTGCAATTATTTTTATTGTAACCCACTTTATAGTTTACACCATGATTCAAAAATCATCTGAAATTCAATGAACTTCTATGAATTATTTCCCTTTTTGTTGCCATCAACGTGGAAAGTAGTAGTAAAATAGAAGTTATATATATATATATATTCCCTAAAATAGTTCGACAATGTTTAAGAAATTTAATAATGTTACATGAACTCCAATAAAATTCTATTTTTTAATTCAAAAATGCAAAAATTCGACAAAAAATTCAATAAAACTTGACAAAATTGGATGAAATTTGACATAGAAGTAAAAAATAAATAAATAAATAAATAAGAAAAAACATATTTTTAATGAAAAACAAGAAATACTAATAAGTATGTACAAGTTATAATTACATCAACCAAGTACTAACATAGCAATATAAGTTCTAAGATTCTAACATGCTAACAAATTACAAATTATTTGATATGTTGTACTAAAAGCCAAAGAAAGGAAGTATATAAATAAATGAAGATGAAATAAATTAAAAGCTTAAAAATAAATTAAAAGTATTTTCAAAGCTATTTTCTTTTAATTAACTCACATAAGACAAAATTTAAAAAACACACCTAAGTAATAAATTAATAAATTAAGCATAGTAGAATCTAAATTAGCAAAGTATGAGTCAAAAAACAAGAAACCACAAAATTAAATATCAAATTAAAGAAAAGGAACTAGGACCAAATGCCATCATTTCAAATTCATCAACTAAAAAAGAGTACTTTTGTGCGACGTGCGTCAAACATTGTGAAAGTAAAAACATGTTTCAAATCATTATATTTGTAGCTTTATACATCAAAAGTGTCTATCTTAAGTTTGTTTTCAACATATCTAGCAGTAATTATGAATATTTTAGCATGTCTATCTAAAATCTTTTAACTTTTTTAGGTTAGGCAAACTTTTGAGAAAATTCTTCAAGAATTATTGAACTTCTACAAAATAGTTTTAATATGCAAATGTCCAAGTTTAGGGCAAAATCAAAATTTTGAAACTTGGTTTACATTAATGAACATGTTTCAAACCATTGAAAGATTTCATTAGTATCATCTAGCATTTTTACTATCTCTTTTGCTTGAAAACTCACAGTTAATGTAACATGGACACCTTTTGAGCTCTCTATTCCCACAAAAAGTTTTCTGTCAAAGTTAGAGATTGAGTAATAAGTGGGACTCAAATACCAATCCTGAGGAACATCTTTTCCATTTAGCAAAATTATAAAAACAAGTATATACAAAAACTGAAAATTTTCAGAAACATAAAGTACAATTATGTTATCTTCACACTTAAGCCAGAAAAACCAAAGCATGAATATGATGATCAAAGGAGCAGTTATTGTATATATATATATATATATATATAAAATGAATCTGAAATGTATATGATTGTGGAAAAAAAAAAAAGGATGCATATGCTTCAATATGCTCTAAGCATGCATACTGTGTTCCCAATAAATGCTGGTGCACCGGGAGGTTGAATACAGAACTGGTAAGTATTTTGCTCCTCAACCTGCATACGTTGACTATAAATATATTAAATCATATAAGAATTCTTCAGAAAATTTATTTTGAATAAAAATGGAATTGCAAAATGAGACCCACCTGTAGCTGAGCTAACCATGCCAGGGGATCCACGTCAGTTGCTGTAATAATTGTGCTGCTCCTCGCAAGCACTACCTAAACTTCCAGGACAAACATGTTAAATAGAATTAGATACTAATATTTGCAACTCTGAGAAACCTGACCACCTAAATCCACAATCTGTCACTTCAAATTTCCTTATTACATTATTGTTAGCAATGCAATGAGCTTAAGAAAGCAACAAATTTTTTGGTCAATGTTATCCTATCAATATCACCACAGTAAATTGGTTTGAGAATGAATGATTATTACCTGTGAAAGCAGTACAACACTGGCATTAAGTTGGCGAACATTTACTAGTTGTTTTATAATTAAAAATTGAATTTCCAAATAAACTTAATACCAATTACCTAATAAAACATAGGCCTTTGATAATAACAAGGATGGTTAATATCAAACTTGTGATGGACCATAATACCTTAACTAACTCAGTTCTGCTTCCATTTATCATTTGTAATGCTTTATTGACAGATGCATCCCACGACGCCTTGTTAGGAACGTGATTATCACGAAGAATAAATGAGTTTGGGAGTGATTTCCTTGACTTCACGATGATAGAGGAGACCTGCAAAAGTTTAGGGAAAAGTGCAGTTACAAACTATTTCATGCAATCCACAAACAATAAAGAAAGTCTACAGGACGTAAGAGCTTGCCTGATGTATTGTGACCCGAAGCATATCTAACGCCTTGTCCCATGTCCAAGAAAGGTTTCTGTCCCATGCAATAGTTGTTGCAAGCATAGAACTTCCTTCAAGCTCAAGGAACTCAACCTATTATTCAATTCGAGGGAAATATGAACAAAAATAGCAGTAGAACAACACTAGTCAAAGTAATTTCTTAGCAATAAAAATAGAGGTGGCTTACCAGGGGAATCATAAAATAGAATGAACCGAAGCCCTCCCATTCAAACGAAACGTTAGTGTTTGCGTCAAATCGAATGGCCCCATAAGCACGGATCAATGGGCAATCCTCAGATAAGAACCTTAAGTGATAGCAATGTATATAAGCATAGTAATTGTCTAGGGCAGCATTTATCAAAATACCAGCAATTATCTTTCATGCACAGTTGTTCAATTCCAGATCTAGAAAGTTATCATACAATGATTTCACATACAACATCAACCAAAAATCGACCATTACAAAGACTTCAACATGAAAATTAGATTCTAAAGGAATCAAGAATGTAATGCCGCTTTACTAGAATCAATAACAGTGGAATCAGTACCTCTTTATGCATCTCCAATCGTCGAAGGAGAAGGGATGGGAATGCCGGAAAAAGACAGCGGCGCCAACTCCGGCGACGCTGACCAAGTCCGATCGTGTTTCGCCGTTTATGGAGTGAGATACCGGTGGACTCTGCCTTCTACCAGAGAAGAAACAACGAGGAAGAAGATGGTCCTGAGAATTCAGCCAACCAATCGCTTCAACATGTTGTTGTATCGGCACCTTCAAAATTCAAATCTAATATTTTTAATAAAATTTTCCATTGGTGTTGTCCGAAATCACTAGACTGTAATACATGATTATTGCTTCAACTTTAATTACAGTAGTCAAAAATCTTTATCTGTTGATAAAAATATATATCCGTTACAATAACCTCAAAATTTCATGATTATACTTGAAACATATATATATATATATATATTGATACTTTATTGTATCAATAAATCAACATTTGAATGGTATACGTAAACCCAAAATGAAATGAAAAATCATTTTTTAAAGAAGAAACAATCTTTATTTCATACGTAAACCTAAAATGAAACAAAACTTGGTCAATAAATTAACACTTGACCATTACATTAATACTGCTCTTCTATCCACTATTGTTGCCCTAAAGACCCAAGCACTTACGACCCTCCTAATTTCTCCCATAAGCTAGAAAGCTCATCTTACTACACGAGAAAACCCCTTTCAACTAAATTTATCAATAGATGATTGGCCACCTGTTCGACGACTTGGAAGCTTCTTCCGCCTGTTCCATGCAAACCAAACCCAAGAGCGGTGTTTAAACATATGCAACATGTTCCCCAGCCTCAAAACAAAAAAAAAAAAAAAGAAGTAATGATGTGAAAGAGAATGGTTAGGGAGGAGGCTTGTGTAAAACATCCATAGTAATGATCTTCCTGCGTACCAAAATTCAACCGAAAACTTCAACTTTAGACGAGATTATGATTTCCCAAACCATAGCTAACAAGTGATTTTGTGAATGATTTGGGTTTGCTTGTGAGGATAGGTTATCGTTTAAAGACTTACAAGAGGACTAACCAATAAATCTCATCATTCTTAAGCTAGAACAACTCCCAGTAATAAAAATTACATATCTCTTGTGCTGTTCTCTAGTAGCTAACGCTCTAGAAAAGTTTAAATTCTAAGATATATTAGTATTTTGTGAGGCAATGAGATGCGAAATAGGTTCCTCATGCTAGGAAGATAGTTTATAAAGGTTTGGGAATGAATGTACCAATAGAGTGTCTTCGAGCCATCTATTCTCCCAAAATGCAATAATTTTCAATGTCCTTCATATGTGATTTTGCCTCCTCTTCCAATGCCTTCAACATGGCTCAAGATAAAACTTCTTCCATGTTTACTTTCAATCACTCTAACTCATAGTGCATCTTTACCATGTAAAAACCTTTGCAACCACTTTCTATATAACATTATTCTTTAGCTACAAGTTTGCAATCCCAATACCCTACTCTCAATTGACCTTTGAAATCAGCTCCTATTTGATTAAAGCCCTCAATAGCTAACAATATGAGGTTACCTACCCAAAATAACATCTTCACCCTCATTTCAATTGGAGAGAGAGAGAGAGAGAGAGAGAGAGAGAGAGACGTGAAATAACTTGTACTACTTGTTTAATTAATGTCAACCTAACACCTTTAGAAAGAAATGTCGACTTTCATTTCCCCTAGTGTCTTGAAATAGTGTTAATGACTTGATTCCAAAACTCCTTAAAATGTAAATTTTTCAAATATTGACTTTATGTCTCAATGCTTTACAAACCTCTAGAAGATGGCCTAGGCATTCTTCACATTCATTTCCTTCCATCAATCAAAAATATTGTATCATTTGCATAATGTAATGCTTTTACCCCCATCTTTTCTTGCCAATCTCAATCCCCTTTATCAATTATATTTGTCGAACCTTCTTATAAGTTTGGAAACCCATTTCATCTAATGTGAAAAGAAGGGAGATAGAGTATTTGTCTCTGTCTTCCCCTTGCTACAAATTTTATTTTTGGTTGATAGTTCAAAATTACTGAATATGTAACTAAGGTAATATCTCTTATCATTCACCTTATCCATTTCTCCTTGAAATTGTTTTGTTGCATGACATATTTGAGAAAATCTCAATTAACTGAGTTATAAGCTATTGCAAGATCTACCCCCCTTCTCAATAAGCATTAATTATCTTCATTTACCATTAACATCTCCTCAAGAATTTGTATGAAAATTGTCAATGATTCATAAGCAATCTTATGTATAGTTTTTCTCAATCTCAAGAACAATATTTAAGATGATTTTTGTGAAGACTTGTTACTAAAATTATAGGCTAAATTCTACTAAGCATTTGGTTTTCACTTTTTGGAATGAGGCATGTATATATGTCTTGTTAATCAAGTTTTTTACTATCCCATTACGGTAAGCTTCCAACAAACTACCCATAATTTCCCCATGCACCATCTCCCAAGCCTTTTGAGAAAAGGCTAACGCCAAAGCCATCCAAACTTGTAGCTTTTCTCCTTATAACTAAAGATTGCCTCCCTCACCAAATCAATTTAGAATGGCTTCTCTAGTAGCCTTGTCTTGTGGATATGTAACCTAATGCAAACTTTCAATCTCCTAATAATACTACCCACTATCCAAACTGTACAACTTTTAATTGTCTTATGGCTTCTACCTCCCTATCATCTCTTTTGATATACCCCCCGTCTTCTCCTCTGATTGAGTAAATAATATTGGAGGCTTCATCTCCCATTTAAAATTTTGTGGATGAAACTTGAATTTGTATCTCCCTCTTTTAACCATTTAATCATCACATTTTGTATAACCGTCCTATCTTTTTGAAAGCAATTTTCTTTTAGTTCTAGTTTTTAAGCTTTTTGAATTGCATTTAGCTCTTTCAACCACTTCTCATTTTTTTCGTCCATCTCCTCCAAACACTCACTGATTTCTTCAAAGTCGTTCTTATTAGTTACATTCAATTTATATGTAGTTTTGTCTCATTGCTTTAGATCTTCTTCGCCCTTTTGAGTTTTAGCATATATTTGTCACCTTCTTGCCCATAGATATTGTTAGAAAACATATTAACAAACACGTGATTAATTGACATTGTTGGTGCTTGATAAATTCTGAAAATAATATAGAAATCATATTATTATTAGTATGAGATTTTTAGGAATTAGACATTGCCACTATTGATTATAGAAACTAACATATGTCATATTCCTTGGATATCCCATGTAGTTTTAGAAATTGATATATTGAATATTGATGATTTTGTTTTTAGAATCTAAATTCCAAAAGGTTGCTACTGCATCTTAAAATCTAGAATTATCTATATATGTAATGTTTCATGATTATAGAAATCACTAACAACAGATTTTGGTTTTTGGAAACTGAATATTGGTGCTTTTTGGAAACAAGATTTTTATTGATTCTCTTATGAATTTTTAGAAATCATATTATAAAATGATGGATTAATTTTAGAAACTGAAAATGGCATGATTAGAATATGGTATATTGCATAATGTTTTGAAAAGAAATAGTAGATATTCTCTAAGAATCATTGGATAAGTTTCTGGTTTTGGTACCTTAGAGAAAATACTTTCAATCTGTTTGGTGCTCAAATTTTTGTAATATCACACTTATAGAAACTGTTCTTAAAATGTTAAATCAGTTTTGGAAATCAAAATTTTTGGGCTTACATGTTTGTTTTGGAAACACAAGATACTCAGTTTTTCTCGAATTGCAAAATCTCAGTATTTTGAAATCTTTTAGACGTTTTTTTGCTTATAAGGAAACATCCTTTGTTCTCTAATTGTTGGCTATTCCTTTCCTTTTTCGTGAAACAATTATTAGTAAGATCTTTATCTCAGAAAAGTTGAGACTACAACCAACGGCTATCTTTCCTTAACTGTCATATTCTAGTTTTTGTCTTGGTAATTTCCTACAAATCTGTTTGGAATAAAATCTTGCAAATGCAGGACGTTGCTATGGAATGGTCTTCTTTAAGAAAAATACTAAAAAGATCAGAAGGTTGCCACGGTAGAAAGAATCAACCCATCACCACTGTGTTTATGGAAGAAACAGATTTCTAGAAATCTGTTTTCTCACGATCTGTGCCAACAGTATTGTATCATAGTGCGTTTCACAGTCTACCCAGAAATCTTCCAAAATCTCGATCTACTATGGAAAGCTTCTAAATTAAAGTCTATTTATTATGGGACGATTGCAAACTTGTTTATGACTCTGAGCTACAAAGAAAACATCATTTATACATGTGGGAATCATTGTATTGAGTATTGAAAGCTACAAACTTGTTTATGACTCGGAGCTACAAAGGAGTGATACTCTCTGCAGCTTGTATGTTTGCAGAGTTTGTGTTTCGTGTACATAGGGTATTGTTGTTGTGACGACCCATGTTTTTGGCATAGGATTGACGGATCCGACATATATGTACTCTATATATTTTCTGAAATTTTAATGAGAAAATACAGAATTTTTTTCATTTTTTTCAATTTCGAATTAATTATTAAATAAAATAGAAATAATATGAGAAAATAAAATTTTGGAGGAAAAACACATGAAACTATTAGGAAAATGTGTTTTCTTAAGAGTAATGATCTTTAGGATTGATTTATGAATTTTTAGAACAATTACTGAATTTTTAAAATGATAGTAATTTTTGGGAGAAAAATATGATTTTTGGGAAAATTATTCAACTTTAGGAGAAAATAATTAAATAAATGATCAAATGAAGTATAATAGTGGTATTTTGATGGGAAATGATGAATTAGTGAATTTTATAATTTTAGAAAAAAATGTAAAATTTTGGTATAAAATACGTACATATATAAGTGTATATATATGTATATGTATATAAAGAAAGGAAAAAGAAATTAAAAAAAAAAACAAATCGGACCCGGCATACGGGCCGAGTCCTGGTCGGGCCTGGGGCCCGACCGATTCGAGCAGGCGGCCCACGCGCCTAGACGACCCAAACCAAGCCCCCCCCCCCCCCCCCCGCCACCCCCCCCCCCCCCCCACCCCCACCCCCCCCCCCCTTGTTGTTTTGTACTCTTGTGCGAAATTATTCGAATTTTTGGGATTTTTGACAAATTTCAGCACAAAAGCATGGGAGCTCATGGTTGATAATCCAAGGTTTTGCCATCAACTTATGCCCTCCATTGTGGTCAATGAATGCTGCCAACTGGGCATCCAGCATATGAGGTTGAATGCCACCTAGATAGCCACATGTCATCCTCATCTTTGCCAAGCAAGCACCCCCATGCAACAAAAAGGTCTTCTTTGAGCTCAAGTCCAAAAATTTCAGTTTTCTGTAGCCATCTTCCCTAGCTTAGATCTTCCTCAATTCTCAGCCAAATTCAGTAAACCATAGCTTGATTTGAAGTTTGTACCACCATCTACAAAGTTTCAGAAGTGGTTTGCCCAATCTTGGAGCCGTCCAAAGCAGAAATCATCAAGAAAAGGTGTTGTTCGCAAGTTTAAACCCAGAAAAACCAAAAAGTGTGTGCTGGAACCACCTTTGGAGCTTTGAATCTTGGCCATTTCTAGTTCTTTTTGGAGGTAAAATTGTTTACTCTCCTCATTTTCGTATGTACTTTGACCTCCAAGAGTTAGAGAACGAAAAATAGGACCTTGTACATGATTTTCGGACCCTTGAAGTTGATTACTTACTCACTGTTATAACTATGTAACAGAGACAGTTGGAGCAACTTTGGGAAAGCTCACTTTCGAACAACTCTAGGCACATCCCTGAGGTAAAAATCCATCATTCTACTCCTTATCATGAGTAGTCAAGTGTCCAAGTGGTAGAAACCAGAAATTGAAACGTTTAATGTCTTTTATAAGTCACTATCGCTAACTGTTAGACTTACTGTTGCAACAGTGCTGACAGAAATAGTTTGAGACCAGATTTGGAGCCATATTTGGGACACCTAAATGTACTCATTCGGACTGAAGTCAGAGGCATTAGAGACCTCATAGTAGAGACTCCATAAGGGTATAAAGACTTGACCTTGAACTTTTGTGTGTATGATTTGCTACACTTACTAGTATGCCATGATTGTTAGGGTGTTAGAACAAACTTCTTGTGTTCTTTAGAATATAGCAGAATATTTATGGAATGATAGACATGTTTTTGAGGTAACATATTATTGATTCAGAGTATTCTTGAATAATGAATGTTCTATGACCCACATACTGTAAGTGGACACAAGAAATGTCTCATGAAATGGTACTTCAATGGGGGAAAGAATACTAGGGAGATAGTAGAACCTATGAACCCAAAAATTTCCTACAATCTAGCTGAAATTTTTGAGATGAAATTACATGACCAAACCTTGGTAGATTGAGCTAAAATTTGGTGGAGAGATCCTTAGACATGTCTAGAAGATGCCTCCAAATTTCAGAGCATTCCAATAAGTATAGGTAGGTTAATTCAGGCAAACAGTCACTGTCTGTCACAGAGTATACGGGATCTATACAGTTTCTGTTATCATACTTGAAAACCCTAGTAAATGAGGTCCAAAAATTGTGATTTAAAATTCTGAAAAAACTTTAGGGAGTCTAGAATAGTTCTGCAAGGTTTGGTGCAAATCTAATGTACGGATTACCCACAAAAAAATTGGGAAAATGGTTGCGCAGATAGGGCCATTGGCTAATGTTATGCCTAAGTTTTGGGAATCGGGAATATTGACCCCTTTTTGGCCCAATTGACTCCATGAAGACCAGAATTGACTAGTAGAGACCCTGGTGACCAGCTAGGTCAGCAAGCGATAGGTTGACTAGGGTTGACCGAGATTTACCAAGGTCAATCAACTTAACTTAGCAACTAAGGCAAGTGGAACAAACATAGATGAAATATTCTTGCCTAGGTCAAGTTATTAATTGACCAATGATGTATGGTTAGAATGAGCTAAGTCCCATATTAATATTAAGAAGTTACATCGATTTCGTAGGACCAACTACTAGCGGGACGCGACCGGTCGCGGGAGAAGCATCGGGAGCGGAGCATCCCTGTGAGTAGTTGACTCAGCTGTCTTCTGTGATTTTTATTCCTTGCATAAAACTTGCATGATATGTCATGGTTTCAATAATTTCACAAGATTTAAATACATCTGATTGGTTTGAAATATTTAGATATACACGATAGTGAAACCAAGCGCGGGGTCAAGGTACACGATGAGATCTGACTCGAGGTCCAAGCACGGGGTTAGGGCGTATGGCTAACGCCCCTAGCTTCCGACCCGCTCGAGTGACAGCACTTGAGGACCGAGAATGGGGTTAGGGTGTTTGAGAAGCACGCCTAGCTTACGACCCGCTCAAGTGGCTAGTACGCCTGACTTACGACCCATTCGAGCAATGACCATAGGTTGGGTTGTTGAGTTAACCTAACCTGGATACGTTTTTAACCATCATGGATTTGAGATGTTTTATGAAACTGTTGCACTATTTATAACTGTTTTTATGCTATGCCATGTTTTTGAATGCCATACCATCTTCACTATTCATACATACTTGCATTGTTTTGGAATACTGATTATGGATGACATGCTGAACTTCCTACACACTGAGCCACGTTGATTATAGGTTTTCTACTCTATCATCATTGAAGGTTCTAAAGCGGCCGACAAGGGGAAAGGCGTAGTGATTGTCTGACTCCCTGACGACTCCCTTCTCAGCTTTTTTTGGTCTTTTTCTTTTCTTTTGAGGTTGGTCGTTATTGTACTAGTCTAAAAGGTCAAATATGTATTTTGGACAAGACTAATGTAAATGAAATGCTTCCTTTTTGGTTGTTGCTTACTTTTGCTTTTAAGTGTTCCAATTATTTTGATATCATCTGATCGTATGAGATTTGGAAAGGGCTTAACAGTGGTCGGGCGAACTCATCTTGGTGAG
This sequence comes from Tinospora cordifolia, assembly GCA_030144865.1. Taxonomy (NCBI): domain Eukaryota; kingdom Viridiplantae; phylum Streptophyta; class Magnoliopsida; order Ranunculales; family Menispermaceae; genus Tinospora; species Tinospora cordifolia. The sequence goes on from JAJIYU010000567.1 coordinate 23,423, forward strand.
AGGGTTCGTCAGGCAGCTATGTCGGTCAGGCCACCCTTGGCTTAGAGCAGGGGGTCCGACAGACTTGGTATTAGAGCCCGGTTCAAACACAAATAAGTGGAAAACCTAGACGATATCAGAATGATTGTGAAAGTAAGCAAATCTTCGAATGAAGAAGAGAGGACTAAAAATCATAAAATGTATTTGAACATAATCGGTAAACTTTTAGAGTCGGGTCTATTTTGAATATATGAATAACCAACAGTCTGATTTCAATTGCAAATAGATATGCCACCCCGGCGAGGTACGGCACCACCTAGGCGGGGCAAACTGTCACATGAGCCTAGAAAGCTGATGCCACCACCACCCCCTCCTGTTCAGCCCGAGCTAGATCATATATAGCGACTCGAGGCAGTGATTAGGGCTTCTAATGAGGCTGTTCAAGCCCAGACAGCCTTACTGATGCAGAAGCTAGATCGACTGGAGGCTGAGAGGCAGAGAGCCGAGCCAGCAGCGCAACCTGCTCCACCCATAGCACCGGCTGCTGAGCCACCAGTCGGGCCAGTGGTAGCACCCGCAGCCCTGACCCAGGACAGATAGAGGGATGAGAGAGCCCATACCCGGCTCCTCAAGAGTTTCATGGACCTACGCCCTATGACATTTAGGGGCGGTATCAGCTTAGAGACACCAGAGGACTAGCTGCTCGACATGGAGAAGAACGCTGAGACTCTACGGTTATCTGAGGCAGACCGGATTCTCTTCTCAACAAATATGTTAGAGGGTGAGGCTGGTAGATGGTCGGGCTGGATGAGCGACCTGAGGTTTCTGTAGTGCCGAGCGGTACCCCTCAGCTACAATCACAGCAGCAGGCTGCATCGCAGACTCAGCCATCACACAGAGGTGGGTCTGGAGGTTATCGAGGTCGTGGTTGTCAACAGAGGCAGAGGAAGAGGAGATATTATGAGACACAGCCGAGCGACACTCCCAGCCAGACCGCCACCAGGCAGTAGCACTTGTAGCCACCCCCATACAGACACAGCCACCAGCAGAGTAGCAGAGCACATTTTCAGGGGGCCGAGGCAGGAGCCATAGTAGAGGCCGTGAGCAGGGTCAGACATATCAGGGAAGACAGAGGCCACCACTTACTTGCTTTCAGTGTGGACAGGTTAGACACAAGAAGGTTGAGTGTCCGACTCTTATTGGTGGTCCTAGTTCATTTGCTCCGGTTATTAGAGATAGAACATAGGTCGTCACCCAGCCTAACTCGGATTCGACGAGGACCCTGGTGGAAGGTACGATTTTACTCTGTGATTCATTTGTTTATGTATTGATTGACGTTGGTTCTACCTTGTCCTTCGTTTCTGGGTGTGCTGTGGATAGACTAGGACTTAGACCAGTTAGGGCTTCCAATTGGTTGATGTTAAGTACTGCTGCTGGGGAACGCATCTACTCCAACATGATCTGTGAGAGGTGTGTGCTTAAGTTGGGGGACCTTGAGACCGTAGTAGATCTACGAGTGTTGGAGTTTCTTGAGTTTGATGCCATACTTGGTATGGACTGGCTGGCTGCATATCACGCATATGTTGATTGCTTCGCCAAAAGGGTTATGTTTCAAATTCCAGGCCAACCCACTATCGTCTTCTAGGGTAGAACCTTTGACGGGCAAACCACTCAGGGCCGATTAATGATGCAACATGAGATGGATACCCTAGCTGGTATGACGACCATAGATGAGGCACGTGCACAACCGTCCATTGATGAGATCCCAGTTGTTAGAGACTTACCTGATGTGTTCCCTGATTACCTCCTAAGCGGGAGATTGACTTTATCATCGAGATCATTCTAGGGACACGACCGGTATCGATTCCTCCTTACCGCATGGCGCCTAAGGAGTTACAAGAGTTGAAGGTCCAGTTGGAAGAGTTGTTGAGTAAGGGTTTCATCTCTCCTAGTGTGTCACCTTGGGGTACCCCGGTACTGTTTGTTAGGAAGAAGGACGGGAGCCTCCGTCTATGTATCGACTACAGACAGTTGAACAAGGTGACCGTGAAGAATAAGTACCCTCTCCCGCCTATTGATGACTTATTTGACCAGCTCTGAGGTGCCACTGTATTTTCAAAGATCGAACTGAGATCTGGGTACCATCAACTGAGAGTCAGGGAAGAGGATGTACCGAAGTCGACTTTTCGGACTCGTTATGGGCACTACGAGTTCTTATTCATGCCGTTTGGCATGACAAACGCCTCAGCAATGTTCATGGACTTAATGCAGAGAGTGTTTCATCCCTATCTTGACTCATTCGTCATCATCTTTATCGGTTATATCCTTATTTATTCGAAGACTAGGGAGGAACACGCTGAGCATTTGAGGACCGCACTGCAGACTCTCCGAGATCACCGGTTGTATGTTAAGTTCAGCAAGTGCGAGTTCTGGTTGACAAAAGTCCAATTTTTAAGCCATGTAGTTGGAGCCGGGGGCATTTCAGTTGATCCAGCTAAGGTCGAGGCTATTATTGGTTGGTTGAGACCTACCACAGTGACAGAGACCCATAGCTTTTTGGGTTTGGCAAGCTATTACCACAGATTTGTGCCAAACTTCTCGAGGATCGCTGCTCCCATGACAAAGCTTACCCAGAAGAACACACAATTTGTGTGGATAGATAAGTGTGAGGAAGCATTTCTTGAGTTGAAGCGTCATTTGACATTTGCTCCAGTTCTTGTGCTACCCGAACCAGGCTGTGAGTTGACGATCTATACAGATGCTTGTGGGACAGGCCTGGGGTGTGTTTTGATGCAGGGTAATGGAGTTGTCGTTGTTGCCTCGCGACAGCTGAAGGTTCATGAGAGGAACTACCCTGTGCATCATCTAGAGCTGGCAGCAATAGTGTTTGCACTCAAGATTTGGCGACACTATCTGTATAATGAGCGTTTTACGTTGTATTCTGATCATAAGAGCCTCAAGTACCTATTTTCACAGAAGGACCTTAATATGAGGCAGAGGAGATGGATGGAGCTACTTAAGGATTATGACTTTACCATAGAGTACCATCCCGGAAAAGCCAATGTGGTGGCTGATGTGCTTAGTAGAGTACGGGTTGAGACTGCTTGTGTGGCTAGACATATGTCTCAGAAGTGGAGGATAATTGATTATGTGATAGTGATGAGTATCCACGAGACTTCGACTGATACTAGAGTCAATGCACAGATGAGAGCCCAGCCGGTGTTGCTTATTGAGATTATGGAGGTTCAGCCTCATGATGTCGATTTTATGATGTACCGGGGGTGGGCAGACGACACTTCTTGTGTGGAGTGGTTGGTTGATATTAATGGTGCACTGAGGTTTAGGGGATGATTGTGGGTACTAGATGACCCTCGCCTGAGACAGGGAGTGCTAGCAGAGCTGCACCACTCAAGGTATATCGTCCATCTAGGCACCAATAAGATGTATCAGGATGCTCGACGTACTTATTGATGGCCGGGGATGAAACGGGATATTGCAGCCTTGGTGCAGAGATGTGATACGTGCCAGCAGGTTAAGGCTGAGCACCAAAGACCCGGTGGTTTATCACAACCCTTGGTTATTCCCGAGTGGAAATGGGAGCACATTACCATGGACTTTGTAATGGAATTGCCTTGGACTCAGCGGAGACATGATGCTATATGGGTCATTGTGGACAGACTTACTAATTCGGCTCATTTCCTCCCAATGCATAGTAGAGATTCGGTGGAAAGGCTGAGTCAATTGTATATTTGCGAGGTTGTGAGATTACATGGGGTCCCAGTGTCCATTGTGTCTGATAGAGATGTTCAGTTTATGTCCCGTTTTTGGCAGAGTTTGCAGAATCAGTTAGGGACTAGTGTGAGTTTGAGCATAGCCTTCCATCCATAGACTGACAGTCAGTCTGAGAGAGTTATTCGGGTACTTGAGGATATGTTGAGGGCATGCATTGTTGATTTTGGGGGTAGCTGTGAGTTTGCATATAATAACAGCTACCAGGTGAGCATCGGCATGGCACCTTTTGAGGCATTATATGGTCGACTTTGCCGATCGCCAGCTTGTTGGGCTAAGGTTGGTGATACAGCAGTTTTGGGCCCCACTTTTGTGCAAGAACAAAATGAGAAGATTCAGCAAATCCATCAGAACATGAAGACAGCTCAGGATCGGCAGAAGAGCTATGCAGATAATAGGAGGAAGGTCCTAGAGTTTGTGGTCGGAGATCATGTACTCATACGAGTTTCCCCTAGGAAGGGGCAGACTCAGTTTGGCATTTCAGGGAAACTCGCACCGAGGTATATTGGACCTTTCGAGATCCTTGAGTGTGTAGGTCCTGTGGCATACCGATTGGCGTTGCCACCTCAATTAGCAGGGGTATATAATGTGTTCCATGTATCGATGTTGAGGAAGTACCACCCCGATCCCTCACACGTGATTAATTGGAGGCATATTGACTTGCGAGAGGATGGTACGTATGATGGGGCTCTGGTAGCCATTGTTGATCGAGCCGTGAGGAAATTGCGCAACAAAGAAATACCGATGGTATGAGTACGTTGGCAATTCCACGGTGCTGAGCTGGACACTTGGGAGCGAGAGGATTATATGGCAAGTCATTTCCCAGAGATTATGGGAGTTGCCCCTTGACCTTTAGTGCATTAGAGAATTTCGAGGACGAAATTCATTTTAAGGAGGGGAGACTGTGACAACCCATGTTTTTTGCATAGGATCGACAGATCCGACATATATGTACACTATGTATTTTCTGAATTTTATTGAGAAAATACATAATTTTTTTCAATTTTAAATTAATTATTAAAGAAAATAGAAATAATATGAGAAAATATAATTTTGGAGGAAAAATACATGAAACTATTAGAAAAATATATTTTCTTAAGAGGAATGATCTTTAGGATTGATTTATTAATTTTTAGAACAATTACTGAATTTTTAGAATGATAAATGTAATTTTTGGGAGAAAAATATGATTTTTAAAAAAAGTATTCAATTTTTGGAGAAAATAATTAAATAAATGATAAAATGAGGTATAATAGTGGTATTTTGATGGAAAATGATGAATTAGTGAATTTTATAATTTTAGAAAAAAATTGCAAAATTTTGGTATAAAATACGTACATGTATAAGTGTATATATATGTATATGTATATAAAGAAAGAAAAAAGAAATAAAAAAAAAAGAAGTCGGACCTGGTGCGCGGGTCGAATCCTGGTTGGGCCTGCGGCCCAACCCGTTCACACAGGAACGCTCGGGCCGCTGGACCCTACGTCTTTGAGGGCCAGCGTGGGCTAGCCCATGCGCCCAAAAGACCCAAACCTAGCCCCCCCTCCCCTTCTTCTTGTTTTGTCCTCTTGTGCGAAATTATCCGAATTTTGACCGATTTTTTGAGATTTTTATGAATTTCCAGTAGAATTTCAGCACAAAACCATGGGAGCTCATGGTTTATAATCCAAGGTTTTGCCATCAACTCATGCCCTCCATTGTGGCCAATGAATGTTGCCAACTGGGCATCCAGCATGTGAGGTTGAGTGCCACCTGGATAGCCACATGTCACCCTCATCTTTGCCAAGCAAGCACCCCCATGCAACAAAAAGGTCTTCTTTGAGCTCAAGTCCAGAAATTTCAGATTTATTTAGCCAACTTCCCTAGCTTATATCTTCCTCAATTCTCAGTCAAATCCAGTAAACTATAGCTTGATTTGAAGCTTGTACCACCATCTACAAAGTTCCAGAAGTGGTTTGCCCAATCTTGGAGCCGTCCGAAGCAGAAAACATCAAGAAAAGGTGTTATTCGCAAGTTTAAACTCAGAAAAACCAAAAAGTGTGTGCTGGAACCATCTTTGGAGCTTTAAATCTTGGTCATTTCTAGTTCTTTTTGGAGGTAAAATTGTTCACTCTCCTCATTTTCGTATGTACTTTGACCTCCAAGAGTTAGAGAACAAAAAATAGGGCCTTGTACATGATTTTCGGACCTTTGAAGTTGATTACTTACTCACGATTACAGCTATGTAATAGAAACAGTTGGAGCAACTTTGGGAAAGCTCACTCTCGAGCCACTCTAGGCACGCCCCTGAGATAAAAATCCATCATTTTACTCCTTATCATGAGTATTCAAGTGTCCAAGTGGTAGAAACCAGAAATTGAAACGTTTAATGTCTTTTATAAGTTACTGTCACTAACTATTAGACTTACTGTTGCAATAGTGCCGACAGAAACAGTTTGAGACTGGATTTGGAGCCATATTTGGGACACTAAAGGCACTCACTCGGACTGAAGTCAGAGGCGTTAGAGACCTCATAGTAGAGACTCCAAAAGGGTATAAAGACTTGACCTTGAACCTTTGTGTGTATTATTTGCTATACTTACTAGTATGCCATGATTGTTAGGGTGCTAGAACAAACTTCTTGTGTTCCTTAGAATATAGCAGAATATTGATTGAATGATAGACATGTTTTTGAGGTTACATATTACTGATTCAGAGTATTCTTCGACAATAAATGTTCTATGACCCACATACTGTAAGTGGACACGAGAAATGTCTCATGAAATGGTACTTCAATGGGGGAAAGAATATTAGGGAGATAGTAGAACCTATGAACCCAGAAATTTCCTACAATCTGGCTGAGATGTCTGAGATGGAATTAACTAACCAAACCTTCGTAGATTGAGCTGAAGTTTGGTGGAGAGATACTTAGATATGTCTAGAAGTTTCCTACAAAATTTCAGAGCATTCTGATAAGTATAGTTAAGTCAATTCAGGCAAACAGTCACTGCCTATCACAGAGTATACGGGATCTGTACAGTTTCTGTTTTCATACTTGGAAACCCTAGTAAATGAGGTCCAAAAATTGTGATTTAAGATTCTGGGAAAACTTTAGGGAGTCTAGAACAGTTCTACAAGGTTTGGTGCAAATCCAATGTACGAATTGCCGGCAGAAAAATTAGAAAATGGTTGCGCAGATAGGGCTATAGGCTAATGTTGTGCCTAAGTTATGGGAATTGGGAATATTGACCCCTTTTTGGCCCAATAATCTCCATGAAGACCAGAATTGACTAGTAGGAACCCTGTTGACCAGACAGCTCAGCAAGTGATAGGTTGACTAAGGTTGACCGAGATTGACCAAGGTCAATCAATTCGCCTTAGCAACTAAGGCAAGTGGAACAAACATAAGTAAACTATTCTTGCCTAGGTCAAGTTATTGATTGACCAATGATGTACAGTTAGAATGAGCTAAGTTTCATATTAATATTAAGAAGTTACGTCGATTTCGCAAGACCAAGTGCTAGCGGGACACGACCAGTCGCGGGAGGAGCGTCGGGAGCGGAGCATCTTTGTGAGTAGTTGACTCAGGTGTCGTCTGTGATTTTTATTCTTTGCATAAAACTGGCATGATATGTCATGGTTTCAATGGTTTCCCAAGATTTAAATACATCTGATTGGTTTGAAATATTTAGATGTATACGGTAGTGAGACAAGGGCTCGAAGTCCGAGCACGGGGTCAGGGTATACAATGAGATCTGACTCGAGGTCCGAGCGCGGGGTTAGGGCATATGGCTAACACGCCTAGCTTCCAACCTGCTCGAGTGACGGCAATTGAGGACCGAGCGTAGGGTTAGGGTGTTCGAGAAACACGCCTAGCTTACGACCCGCTCAAGTGGCCAGTACGCCTAACTTACGACCCGCTCGAGCAATGACCATAGTTTGGGTTGTTAAGTTAACCTAACCTGGATACGTTTTTAACCATCATGGATTTGAGATGCTTTATGAAACTATTGCACTATTTATAACTGTTTTTATGCTATGCCATGCTTTTGAATGTCATACCATCTTTACTGCTCATACATACTTGCATTGTTTTGGAATACTGATTATGGATGACACGCTGAACTTCCTACTCACTGAGTCACATTGATTATAGGCTCACTACTCTATCATCATTTAAAGTTCTACAGCGGCCGACAAGGGAAAACGCGTAGTGATTGCCTGACTCCCTGACGACTTCCTTCTCAGCTTCTTTTGGTCTTTTTCTTTTTCTTTTGAGGTTGGTCGTTATTGTACTAGTCTAAAAGGTCAAATATGTATTTTGGACAAGACTAATGTAAATGAAATGCTTCTATTTTGGTTATTGATTACTTTTGCTTTTAAGTGTTCCAATTATTCTAATATCGTCTGATCGTATGAGATTTGGAAAGGGCTTAACAGTGGTCGGGCGAACTCGTCTTGGTGAGAGGGTTCGTCAGGCCGCTGTGCAAGCCAAGGGCAGCCCGATCGCTGTAGAATGTTGAACCAGCTGTAAGTATTGCAAAGTGTGGCATCGGTGTTGTGGTCATCATGTTAGTCCAGTTGCAATAGTTGTAGGGTGTGGTGTATATTGCAAAGTGTGGTATCGGTGTTGTGGTTATCTTGTTAGTCCAGTTGCAATAGTTATACGACTTATTTATAGTGACACTCTTTATTTGGGCGAGGCCCCACAGATGTAGGCTTGTTGGCTGAACTGCGTGAACATCTCCTTGTGTCATTTCCTTTCTTGCAATATTTTTTTCTTGCAATATTTTTTTCTTGCTGCACATTATTTTAAAGATTGTTAACTAATTGTTTTAGTGACTCTATTATCTAACAATTGGTATCAAAGCGAGTCACCTTTCTTCTTGTAGCCTTTAACTTGGTAGGTGAGATCCACATCAGAAATGAGTCACTCAGTTAGACATTATCTCAAGGAAGGTAGTTCTATCACTAAACCCCCACTTCTTGAATAAGGCAACTACACGTACTGGAAAACAAAGATCTGAATATTTATTCAATCTTTGGATGAATATGCTTGGAGGGTCATTGAGAATGGATGGGCACAACCTATTTCAGAAATAGCTCTATGGTTAAACCTAAATCTTAATGGCCTGAAGAAGAAAGAAGGTTATGTCTCGCAAACTCCAAAGCTCTCAACACGATCTTCAATGTTGTCGATATAGAGCCGTTCAAACTAATCTCCAGTTGCGAGACAACTAAAAAAGCATGGGAGACATTACAAACTGTTCATGAAGGAACCAATTCAGTAAGAAAATCTAAACTGCAACTTCTAACTTCTCAATTCAAACTTTTGAAGATGGAAGATCATGAGACTATCTCGAGTTTTAACAATAAATTGAGAAATATTGCGAATCAAGCATTTCTGTTGGGAAAGAAATTTTTAGATGAAAAGTTGGTGAGAAAGACCTTGAGGTTTCTACTTACAAGATTTGTTGTCAAAGTTGCTGCAATAGAAGAAGCAAAAGACTTAACCAAGATGCGATTAGACGAATTCATGGGCTCCTTGCAGACTTATAAAATGGGCATGTCAAATCAAAAAGATGAAAGGAGTATTGCATTTCAAGGAGAAACCAGCATGAAAAACAAAGAAGACGACATAGCGCTGATTACCAAAAACTTTTCTAGATTTCTAAAGAAATATGGAAAACCAAACAAATCTGAAAATAAGAGATTTATAAGAGAATCCTCAAAAATTTGACAACAAATTCAAGAACATTAAATGCCATGAGTGTGGAGGAATGGGACACATTCAAGCTGAATGTGCAAACACACTCAAGAAAAAATCCATGAATGTCACATAGAGTGATGAATCTGAAAACAACCAAGACGAAGATGAAGGAAACACAAGCAACTTCATTGCTTTCACTGCTCCCGTCAGATATGAAGATTCTACAACTACAAATGAATCAGAAAGTGAAGATGATGAGGTAAGTATTGATGAATTCTAAAAAACCTGTGAACTAATGTATCAAAAATAGTTGTAGGTTGGATCGTAGAACAAAGAATTGAAAGAACAAAATCGCAAGCTAAAAGGGACGATTGAGAAAAGAGAAAGAAGGATAAATGAATTGCCTGATAAACTAGATGTTGCAGATCAAACATTGCAGCGACTCAATACAGGGAAGACAAAGGTAAACAAGATTCTTGACATGGGGCAAAGCTCATGTGATTGAACGGGTCTTGGATACACAACAGAAACTAAGCAAAAGAGTCTATTTAGAAGTAAATATGCTATGGAAATGAAGCATAAAAATCAGCACAAAAACACAAATGTAACAGCTAGACTTCCCATCTGCTACTACTGCAACATAAAAGGCCATAAGTGGAAGCAATGTTACAAACTGCAAAAGAATGTTCTGCAAGATAACAGGAAGAAGAAGTCCATAATGGTTCAACAATGGGTTCCCAAAGAAATGAATAGAGTATTTGTTGCTCACACTGCTTTGTCCACATGCTCCAAGGAAGGCTGGTACCTTGACAATGGGTGTTCAAAACACATGATAGGTAATAAAAGGTTGCTAACTATTTAGTCAAAAATTATGCAGATTGTCTTGAAGAATCAGACAGACAAATTGTTAAAACTGTCAACAAGACAAAAAACAGCACAGAAAACCCAGAAAATCCAAAAATTGAAACTGTTCGAGAACCCTCTCCTAGTATTTGACTGAACCATCCTTTAGACCTAATGATTGGTCAACTGAAAGATGGTAGAAATCTTAGAAATGTTCTTCGAAAGAACTACAACACAGATGGTAAGGTTTTCTTGCCACATGCCCTTGATGGACCAAAAAAAATGACAAAGTTTTCTTGCAAGAAGAATTTCAGGTACGTGGGGAAGGTAATGCTTAATAATACCCATATATTTAAGAATAATTTATTAGGAGCGTAGATGATTATTCTGTATTTGTAAGGGTGGTAAAGTTCTTGAAAGTTTTTTCACATGTTTAGATACATTCAACATGCATATCATTACTCTTCACATGTATGCATTCCATTTTCGTTTATGCTGTGTGTATTTTTTTTCATGTCCTTCTAGCATCTACCATATTGAACATCGTAGATCACGCTCAAATCTTTCTATGGTCTTTATATTTATACATCAATCTCTTATCTCTCTTAAAAAAAATTCATCACCTATTTTTGTTCTTAAGTACATAGTGACACCAAAAATTGTGGAAGTTGTTTTATATGGTCTATCTTTGTTGTCATTTAGAGGAGATTCATATCTCACATGGTTGAGGGGGAGTGAGATTCTCATTAAGAATTTAGAGAGTCATCTTTTACTCATTTAGGTGTCACTCTTGGCCTATTCTATGACTAAATTTTCTTCAGAAACTATTTTTGAGTCCACCCAAGTTTTAATCTTTGTCCATTAAAGATTCTAATCCAGTTACCAATTCTAAAGCTTTCACTAGTCGATCAAGGACAGACAAAGAGGTGGTATTTGTGCTTGAAAATTAAACTCTAAAGGAAATTAATGATTTCTCTAAAGTGCCCAGGATCAAAGTCATTGTTATTTTCTCTAAAATTATGATTGTGCTAGTATTTAGGGGGAATATTCAAAAAGGGGGAGAATGTTTGCATATTCTATGATTATGGTTCCTCTAGTTTGACATTGTTGAATGCAAAAGGGGGGAGAATATGTGCGTGCACAAAGGGGAAGAAATTGAAGAGTTGATATATGCGTTAGGATATATATAGTTGGGACTATGCGTGACTATGCAATGCTTGATATATCAATTTCAGTTTGTTACATGTTGATTTTTGCATACATATGTCTTTTGATGAGTTTTCACCAAGCAATGTCAAAGGGGGAGATTGTTAGCAAACGTGTTAACAAACACGTGATTAATTGACATTGTTGGTGCTTGATAAATTGTAAAAATAATATAGAAATCATATTATTATTGGTATGAGATTTTTAGGAATTTGATATTGCCATTGTTGATTATAGAAACTAACATATCTCATATTCCTTGGATATCCCGTGCAGTTTTAGAAATTGATATATTGAATATTGATGATTTTGTTTTTAGAATCTAAATTCCATAAAGCTGCTACTACATCTTAAAATCTAGAATTATCTATACATGTAATGTTTCATGATTATGGAAATCACTAACAACAAATTTTGGTTTTTGGAAACTGAATATTGGTGCTTTTTGGAAACAAGATTTTTATTGATTCTCTAATGAATTTTTAGAAATCATATTATTAATGTTGGTTTAATTTTAGAAACTAAAAATGGCATGATTAGAATATGGTATATTGCATAATGTTTTGGAAATAGAAATAGTGGATATTCCCTAATAATTATTGGATAAGTTTCTGGTTTTGGTACCTTTGAGAAAACACTTTCAATCTGTTTGGTGTTCAAATTTTTGTAATATCACACTTATAGAAACTATTCTTAAAATGTTAAATCAGTTTTGGAAATCAGAATTTTTGAGCTTACCTGTTTGTTTTGGAAACAAAAGATGCTCAGTTTTTCTCAGATTGTAGAATCTCAGTATCTTGAAATCTTTTAGATGTTTTTTTTTTTTTTTTTTTTTTGTGTTTAGAAAGAAACATCCTTTGTTCTCTAATTGCTGGCTATTCCTTTCTATATTCTCGAAACAATTTTTAGTAAGATCTTTATCTCAAAAAAGCTGAGACTGCAACCAACGACTATCTTTCCTTAACTGTCATATTTTGGTTTTTGTCTTGGTAATTTCCTGCAAATCGGTTTGGAATAAAATCATTGCAATGCAGGACGTTGCTATGGAATGTTCTTCTTTAAGAAAAATACTAAAAAGATCAGAAGGCAGATACGGTAAAAAGAATCAACCCGTCACCACTGTGTTTATGGAAGAAACAGATTTCTGGAAATATGTTTTCCCGCGATCTATGCCAACAGTATCGTATCACAGTGCGTTTCATAGTCTGCCCAGAAATCTCTCAAAATCCCGACTTGCTATGGAAAGCTTTCAAATTAAAGTCTATTTATTCTGGGATGATTGCAAACTTGTTTATGACTCGGAGCTACGAAAAAAACATCATTTATACATGTGGGAATCATTGTATTGAGTATTGAAAGCTATACTTTATTTATTCTTCATTGTGTGTTTGCAGAGTTTGTGTTTATAGAGTTTGTAGAGTTTGTGTTTCATGTGCATAGGGTGTTGTTGTAGAATGTTGAACCAACTGTAAGTATTGCAAAGTGTGGCATCGGTGTTGTAGTCATCGTGTTAGTCCAGTTGCAATAGCTGTACAGTGTAGTGTATATTGTAAAGTCTGGCATCGGTGTTGTGGTCATCGTGTTAGTCCAGTTGCAATAGTTGTACGACTTATTTATAGTGACACTCTTTATCTGGACGAGGCCCCGCAGACGTAGGCTTGTTGGTTGAACTGCGTAAACATCTTCTTGTGTCGTTTTCCTTCTTGCAATATTTTTTTTTCTTGTTGCACATTATTTTAAAGATTGTTAACTAACTGTTTTAGTGACTCTATTATCTAACAGATATTGCTCCTACTCTATCATCCCACAGCTCCCTTAGAAAAGTCTTTGTGTGACAACCAAACATTTTTTAATCTTAATGGCATGGTTCCCTACTTTAACTCCAATAATTCCAACGCTATAGGTTTTATGGTCAAATGTGTTTTAGCTAGTGTTGATTGTTTATTAAATGGAAATATCTCCATCCATTTGGTAGAAACCATAAACTAATCAAGCGTACAAGAAAATGGGTGCATCCTCATGTTAGACATGTGAATTTGGCATTACAAAGAGGGAGATCCAAAAGTTTCAACACATGTATCAACTAATCAAACTCTTGCATGCTTCTAGTGTGTCTTGCTGTGTTCAACTTTTCTTTCATCAATCTCCTAGTATTGTAGTCTCCCACTCTAAACCATCCCCTTCACACATAGTACTCAAATAGCTACTTCATCTAAAAAAATTCTTTACTAGCTACATATGAAGGTCCATATACCCTATTAATTACCAATTTGTGTTGGCAATATCTTTTGTCCAAATCGTTATTAAATAATTCCCTAAAAGACAAAAATCTAAGGTCACCATCCTTGTACCCATGCCACTATGATATCTCATGAGGCTCTCATAGATGAGAAATAAGTTCATCCATTGAATTATCCTCCCATAATTGTCCAATTAGTTTGTGTCTAACTTGTTTTTTTTTTTTTAGTTTCTTACAGTACTACAATATTTGAACTAGCTTTCTAAATTAAACGGTTGATCATACTCTTTTTCATGTTGTTCCACATTCAATAAGAGTATCCTCGTCAAAGGCATTTTATGTGCCCTTATTGTCTCCTTTATTGCTATACAAAGCTCTATATAGGTCCCTTAAAGTCCCTAATACTTTTAGAATACTTGATCCTCTTGGATTATGCAAGCCTTGAGGTTTATCAGCTACATACATTTTGTCGTTGTTTCCTAAGATATCTCCCATCCATTCCAAATTACATTTACCACTAGTACAATTCTTGTTTCACCCTATTTAGGTGTAAGGTTGATCCTTTATGGAAAACAATATAAGAAACATCATCACTATGTTGGTCTTGTTTTAACTCCAAGGCCACATTCATGACATGGGTATGATTGTATTGGGATAGGGGTGTTAAAGAGAAAGAAAAAATAAGTGGGGGTAAACTCTATTATAGGGAAAGTGCTAAAACAAGGGATAAAAGAGATAGTATAGTGGAAAATGCATTATTCTTACCTAAAATTAAAGCATTATGGCATATCTTTTGTGATGATGACAAAATGGAGTCTACCAAGTCAACTAACATGTCATTCCCTTATTCTAAGGACCCATTAGCCTTATCATCATCACCGAAAAATCTTTCAATTTTGATGTCTCTAAACTAGATCCACCCATCTACCCCATCTTTGCTAGGTTGAAGCCATTGTCATCTAGTCTTATCTATTCAACCACGTGATTTTTTTTATTGGCTTCCACTCTTCTTCTCTTCGTGTCTTTCTTCAAAAATTTCTTCCTTATCTTCTTGTTATTTTTCGTGCGAGGACTTTCCTCAGGCGTGGGCTTTGCACGTAGTGCCACCTACTATACCATCATATAAATCCTCTTTTTAATGTTTGTAATGGTTTCCAAAAAGTCAATATTATCATGGCTCAACTTTCTACTTTCTTTGTTGGTCTCTCTCCTTTGTTTTCCTCCCCTCAACGTTCTCACTTTTTCAATTTCACAATTGTTGTGTCTTCCCCATTCTCTAGATCATGAAGCTCCAAGTTTCGCTTTTCCTATTCATCGTGTAAAATTATTCTCTCCCCCCTAATCCTTGTTAACAAGGTTATTCTCCAAATTTCTTATTGGACCTAACCTTGCAAAATCCTAAGAGCCTCTAAAATTTTCCTTTTTTTTGTTCACATTTTGGGTGTTTATTAATCTTGGCTTGTTCATTGTGCCTAAAGTCAAAATTTCCTTTGTATGCAAGCCTTTGTAGTAGTTTCGATCCATTCGCTACACCTAAAATATCTTCATTGACCCTATTTCAAAGCTTAAGTTGGGCTCACTAACTTAGGCTTTTGTTGCCTTTACATTGAACTTGCCTCTCATTAGTCATGTCTTCATTCCTTTTTTAGAATTAACAGCTAGATTCATCTCTACTTTTACTTTTTTAAAATCCTTTCGTTAGAATTACCACTACCACCAAGGAACATGTGTCCACATAAAGGATGGCACTTGCCCCTAGTCATACCCCTATTTGCCTAAGCACCAATAATTTGACCCCTATTCTATCCCCTTTGTTATCATGTATCCTTAACACCATCATTCTCATACCATTTTGTCTACTCAACCATAACCATCTTACCATCAGCTCGTGTATCATGTTTGTACAAACCAATTCAAGTCCTTTGTCTATCTGAGGTTTATTTTTGCCTTCGTTGAAAATGTGTCATCCCTATTACCATCGATACACTGCTACAACTATGGCGATATTTAAAATACTTGAAAGTCAAAAATTATTTTGAAAAAAAATTGACAGATTATTGGCAATGAAGCTATAGTTGCATCCTCTAACCTTCAATTTAATATATGAGAGGAAAACTAATTCAAATGTTTCCTTATATATCTCAAGTAAGTTACCACATACTTCTCTTACTTTAATAAAGATATCTTGACCCTAGAGCTCTTGTGGAATTTCGTTGACTCTAATTCATTCATTGTGCTCACTAATGCCTAGTCCTATCCATTGAAACTATTCATCTCATTCCATAGCCTTTATTTTCCTGGTAAGAATATGTTCAGCAGCATCTCCATTTTGTCATCCTTGCATCACATGACCACCCCGTCCTCTCCTATCAATGATAAAAATGTGCATCAACTAAATTTATGGCCATGCAAACTTTGACGATTCCTAAACAATGATTACCATTAATTCCCATCTTCTTGGAATAAAGTCACCCTGCTCTTTTGAACTTTAACCCTGCTCGCATTATACGAATATAGCTCCTGAGCTACCCCTCGATACATACCACTAAGAACCTTGGAGCCATTCCTTGTAGCTCCTATGTTTTTGGTGAAATCTATGTGTGCTATCTTTCTTTTCAACTTAAGAAATTGTTGGAGCCCATTTCTAAAAGTTTGCCACCCTTCTCTTTCCTTGTCACTCGAGACCACTATTCGTTGTGAACCTCCAACATCAATCTCAATCACCCTTAAAAAAAAAAAACAATGCAATTGACCTTGTCTACAAGAATTAGGACCACACTTTCATCTCTTGTCGACCATCTATGATTAACTTTTTTTCCTTCTATCAACCACATCCCATAGGTTAATCTTTTAAAGTTAGGTTGTCGCATCAATTTTAATTACCACCTCAAAGACCTTACCTTTGTGTACTCCTAAATGGTAATTTTTTTTATTTCTTTCATTGTAGTCAAAAGAAAATTCCTTCCACCCCATTACAATCTCTCTCTATCATCATTAATCAACTAATCAATTTTGCATTTTCATAAAATGATTACAATTTAAGTACAATTTAAGAAAAATAATTCCTGTAAGGAAAAATTCTTACATAAGTAGAGGTAAGTAATTTTGAACAAAGAAAATGGCATTATTATAATAAATTTACTTTTCAAAACTCCTATTAAAGGGCAACAAAAAAAAAAAAAGTTTTCAGGTATATTATAAACTGAAAATATTGGCATTTAGGAAGTCGAGCATCCGCGGATAGAATAGCGGATAGAATATTGCTTAGAAGTAGGATAGTGTTATCACTAGCGTCCAATGAGAATCGACCACGTAAGAGAAGAAGGGACCCGGCCGTTATCTCATTATTCTTCTTCTTCGTCTTGTTGGTGCTGCTGGTTTCTAAGTTTTAATCAAACGATGACGAAGAAACCGAAACAAAACTAGCATTTCAAAACACTATATTACCTCGAGACGAATGATTCCGGAGCCCAGATCGGGCGGAGCAGAGTTCAACTCGGAGATCACAGAATTGAGCCGAAGCAGAGCCATTCCAGGGGTGGGAACCGGTGGGAAGGTTCTTGTCTGAATTGTTTCCACCGGACGACTTGGATCTCCCCCGCATCCGTTCATGGATAAAGACCAACACTTCCCCGTCTGTTTCTGTACCACAAGATAGACATACAGATGAAATAAAGCTGAATTACTAACAATTTTAAGGAAAAAAAATAACAAATGTAGTTAGTTAACAATTCAACGGTGAAGTTGAAGAGAAGAGCTTGTTGGAAGTTACAGTTGTACAGTGGATTGAACGGAAGGAAGAAGACGAATGCGAAGAAAAGGTGGGAAGAGGTGAAGCCGGAAAGCATCTCCTTCTAATGGCTAATTGTGAAATTGGGTGCTGCGTCGCGCCGGCCATGACAATGAGACTTGTACAGTGACACGCTCAATTAATAAGATTGAAGAATTATTATAAGTATAGATAGGTTCAGTCGAAGATAATAGATTTGCTTCTCCTCGTTTTTCGGCCCCCTTGTTATGGCCCTGTTTGGATGCGTGGCCGAGGCTGTCTTGTAGCGTGAAAGTAGAAAAAGCGAATCCCATATCATCTTTTAGGATAAAAAGACGTAACTAAATAAACTTTATTTATAGAATATTTGTGTAATATTTACTATACAACCCTATTCTAATTTCTAACTTGCCTACTTTATTCCACTCCTCAAGAAAGAGTTTGAAAAATAGCAAAATTTAGAGTTTTCTTTAATGTGATCTTATTCTTTTTTTTTTCCATTCTTTATTATTTTGCTAAATAATTATTTAGTAGAGATTTGTTTCTCTCCCACTATTAATATCTTTATTTATATAAGACTAAAATTAATAGAGAATTTTCTTAACTATTTACAATATTTTTTAAAAAATTTTATTTTTTTTATAAATTCTAATTTGTAAATTTGAGAAAGTACAATGTTACACTAGAAAAAATTAATTTTATATTTATTATCTAGGTCGAATCAGAGAATGATAGCATTTCCTATCCCTCAATT
Source organism: Tinospora cordifolia (assembly GCA_030144865.1). Classification (NCBI taxonomy): domain Eukaryota; kingdom Viridiplantae; phylum Streptophyta; class Magnoliopsida; order Ranunculales; family Menispermaceae; genus Tinospora; species Tinospora cordifolia. The sequence goes on from JAJIYU010000567.1 coordinate 41,694, forward strand.
TTTTAGCATATTCTCTTCTTTTATTTATTTATAATACTTTATTTTTTATAAGATATTGCAAAATACTTGACTCTAGATGTAGAGTATGATTTTTATTATTGTTACAAAAATAAATAATGTGTTGTAGTTGCATTAGAAGAGGTTTTTTTTTTTTTTCATTAGAAACATGTAACTGATTCTTTCATATAGCATCCTCAAAATTTTATTTTATTTTTTTGTTTTTGGATAATGAAAATAACATGATTAATTCTTGAGTTTTAAATGCACATCTTCATTGGTTATCTAACAGATATTTAATTGGATCCTAAAAACAAATATTAATGTTATCAATTAAATATGCTTGTATTAGTTCTTATTACTATTGCGACTATACATGGGAATACATGTCAAGACTATATATAGAGCTTAAGAGTGTGCATGTGTAGTAGTGTAGTATTGAGCAGAATAAAAAAAAAAAAACAAAGGAATACATACACATCTTGTATTAGGATATTGATATAATGTTCATACATATATAATATATCATTTTGTAAAAAGTAACACAAATGTAAATTTATATATAAAAAGTAATATAAAAGAAAATATATGTGATTATTATTATTATTTATTTTTTACAGTGTGTTCCTAAGTTAGTTTTGTGCACATTACGAGATTAATCACTCTTCAAACTACTATAGAGTTATAAATAGGAGAAGTCTCTCAATGTATATAATTTTTTTTATACTCAAGGTTCAAACTTCAGACGTTTAATTATGAAGCATTGAGTTTTATCTACTCAACCCAACCTTTATTAGTATTATTTCTTTTTATTCTTATAGTCATCTTATGAATGTTATGAAATGAATTATCCATCATACATACAAGTAACTTATTTTACGTCTTTTGGTGTATGTAACAACCTATAATTTTTATTATACATAGATATGACATATGTGTGTATAACCATGTATTATACATGTACATATAAATATATATAATGTCATACAAAATAAAAAAGAATGTACTATATAAAGAGATTTAGAAAAATAAATACATAAATTAGAGTAATTTAAAATAAAACAATAAAAATAATGTTAATATTAAGATAGAATTATAAATAATGGATATATACCAAATTATAAATAATGGGTATATATATAAATGTTAATGGTGTGGATGAGTATAAAAGAAAAAATAAATAAATAATAAATAATAAAATGGATGTCGGCACGTAGGTAAAGGAAGAGAAAAGAAAAAAAAAAGATATGGCGGAGGATGGTTTGAGAGAAAGGAGTGATAAGGTGCATGTGAGTGTTGGTTATTAAATGATGCCTTGAATTTGACTAGTTTGCTTAATATATATATATATTTATTTATTTATTGTGGGTTGGATCTTTCATGTTTCATGTCATTTTTTTCTTTTTTTTTTTTTATTCTTTAAGAGAAAAATGCTAAGTAAGCTACGTACTATGATCCTAAGAGTATAATTTTTGTCAGATTCGATATGTAGGTAAATTATTTCCTCTTATTCTTATTATAAAAATGCTAAGTAAGCTACGCACTATGATTTTAGGAGTATAATTTTTGCTATAGATAGTGTTTTATAATGATACTCAAAATTGGGGTTTCCCTTCACTGTGAGGAAAATCAAGTAAAAATTATACCAGTACATTCCTAGTGACATATAGATATATCACAACTATGTGATTAGTTTGCATTCATTTATCCTATAGACACCAATATAAATATATAGAGTTGAATAATTGTAGTGAAGACTTTTCAATGTGTCAAACTGTGACACCCCAATTTTCAACTGGGCCTTTCGACAGTGTTATGGGTTGTCGCCCGTTGAAAATCGGAATGCTACTTAAAATTTTCGTTCTGTCAAAATATTTTCCTTCAAAATTTAGCTCATAAAATTTTCTTCTCAAGTCAAAGTCTCGGTGAATATTTTGTACGAAACAAACAATCAAAATGATTTCTCAAAACATTCACTAGATTTAGCAATACAAATCATAAATAATGCAGCAGAAATACTTTAAAAGCTATTCTTAAAACCAAAATTGTTAAATAAGAAAAGTCATTAAAGTAAAATACACCAAAGTTAAAGTTAACGTAAATACATTAAGACAATCCAGTGAAAATAAATAAAACATGACCTCCAAGTCTCCTATCCTTGACAACCTCTCCAATGAGGCATCCAATTAAACTGTGAGTCTTCTGATGTATGTTATAATACGCTACGTCCATGTGTACCTAAAAAATAAAGTATGAGTGAGCTTGAAAGCCTAGTGGATCGTCCCTACACATCACATATATTATACAGACTCAATCCAAAACATTAGAAATACTTTCAAACATTAGGCGTTCAAACATTCATTTGTTTTAGTCGGAGTCTAAGCCCGAAGAAGGTTGAGATGTCTCTCGGTATTCCTTATGTTCCAATCTAATTGTAATCATAGAGACCTCAGATATTGGTACCATCTAAAATCAGTCATATCTCAGTATCACAGTCTAAGAGAGAGTACATATCATGGCTTGTACTGTCTCCCAAAGACTTCAAGCTATCGCAGGCTGCTCCGAGTGGGAATACCTACGATCTACCTTACGGCTCGACAATCGCACCGTTACATAGATTCTTAATAAACCATCGTCTTATTTTTGTTTTACAAACAAATCTCAATCACAGCAAGCATCCTACTATATACTAGCAAATGTAATCTAAACTATGCTTGCAAGTTAATATGGTAAAGTGCGTAAATGAACAATAAGTTTTAGATGCATATGTTCCTAGTCATGCATGCCATATTTGAGTAAAGCCAAATGCAAGATCATGTCATGAACTAATTAAGTATGGATTAAACAATTCATCATACATCACACATTATTCACATAATCCAAACAATTTCAATCAGTTTCCTACTAAAATTCTAATAACCTAAAACTATTCAATCAAATGCTTTAAATCTTAAATCCATATAATACATACGAACAAGGAAGACATGCCCACCCGATTCTTCCGATCTTCAGAACTCCTTGCTTTCCTTCGAGTAATCTCGTACTATAAAATTTACAAACCTGAAATTTACCACTTAATAATTTATTCTCAATTTAAATAATTTTTAATTTAATTAGGAAGTCTACATATTAGTTTCAAGATTATTCTTAATTTCTAAAATTTTATATATTCTAATTAAAATAACTTTTAAATATTATAAGTTTAGTTTCAGTGTTTAAAATTCACCCTACTCCTATAATAAGTTTAAAGCTTTTAGGAGTTCATTATTATTATTATTATTATTATTATTATTATTATTATTATTATTATTATATATATATATATATATATATATATATATTGATTCAGCCAATTCATGTATATTACAATGACATAAAGCTTAGTATCTACCAAAAATATACTTAACAATACTATCTAAAATGTGATGTACCACTTGCTATACGTAGCTACAATGTTGTACAAGCGAGAAATCTTAAAAACTAAAAGATATAATAATGGGTTCTAAGTAGACTATCGAACCTTTATTTTAGTGATAGAGTAATCATACGACTAAGACGCAGTCATGATCCCAGTGGAGTAGTTTCCAGGGAATAACTAACCACTTCAGAAGAACAAAAGAAAGAAATTAAAAAGTTGCAAAGGTGCGTTTTACATTTTCAGTGGCATCAATAAGGGGAGTTCAGATGTCAAGAAGCACCACTTCATCATGTTGACATAGCTCCCAGCCTCCATTGCTGCTCTCCTGTGAATGCTGATCATCATCAATGGAGGGGCTGGAGTTCTGTTTGCTATCTCTGACGGCTCACCTTTCTCCGTTTTGAGTTTTTAAAAGATAATGCAACGCTTTCGTTTGGTTCACACTGACCAGCTTGACTTATCAAAAATGAACCACTAATCTGAGATGGCTCATCGTTGTTCTTAGATTGAATTTTAGAAGATAAACCAGCAATCTCGGATGGCTCTTGTTGTTCAATAGAACGCAGCTACTAAAATGCGTCTTCCCCTATTTGAAACTTTCAGTTTCCATTCATCTTCATCTTCTTTGCCAAGGATGCACCAATTTCCAGTAGTTTCCCGTCTTCTTCGTTTTCAGCTCACCCAACCAAACCAGAAATCAAACCCCTTTCTATTTCCTCTGTTAATGAATCACGGTCAGCCGCAAGGGAAATCACCTTTGTCCGTTCGTGCATGAAAGTTGCAACAACATCATAATTTTTTTTTTTTTTACATTCATGCTTCACAGTTATCACGCACCATCACAAAATCATGAACTAGAAATGCAAAATGACCTCCAATCGTTGTTTTTTTTTTCTATCCTCTGTTGAACGCGACATTTGAAATTCAGAAACAGATTTTTCATTCCCAAATTTGCTTCTTTGTTCTTCATCTTCTTCTTCATTCATCAATTTCGATCCGCCCAAATAAACCCACAATTTGCACCGTCAAACTTCTTTTTTCCCCTGTTTCGATCCATGACCAGCAAACACAAAATCCCAAAGCAACCATAAAACCCACACGGCCAACAGCACCAACAGAAACCAGCAAAAATCCCAATTCGGTGCCCTAGAAATCTTCACCGACCAGCAACCTTGCTTCCTCTGTATCATCCAACGCCAACATCCACCAAAACTCCAACATCTTTGCTCTCCATCTCTTCTCCGTTCGGCTGCGATAGCAACTACCGGTCATTGCAGTTTTTTTTTTCTTCTTCGTTCGTCCTATAGCAGCAACAAAACTCAATTGTGCCCTCATTTTGTTGTTTCCTTGTTCTTACTAACCGTCCAAAAATAGAGTACAACACACAGCACCATTGCTTCTTCTTCTTCTTCATTTCATGCACGGTTTCTTCCTCTTTCGTTTCCAACTCCTCGCTCGCCATTCTTCTGGATTCATCTTCTTCTTGTTGTTTTTATCCACTCAAACGCCAAATTCCCAACCTACAAGGAGCTTCCGGATCATTCCTTCACCGCCCAACACCGCTCCTTCAATTTCCAGCACATTTCTCTTCCTCCTCTTTTTTTTTTTTTTTTTTCCAATCATAATCTATACATATATTTTAATAATTATTCTCCTTATTATTATTATATGTATATATAAACATACATTTTTTTTCACTTACAACTTGTTATAACTCATTTATTTTTAATTCCTAATTCCCAACACTACTTTCACCAATTCATAAAATTTTTAAATGCTACATTTCATCCTATGTGTTTATTTTATTTTATTTTTTTTAGCTAATTCAAGTTAATATCGGACTAATTCAAGCTAATCTCGAATATCACTTTATTATTTTATTTGTTTTATGCCCATTCACAATGTGGCATGATCACAAAATTCTTAGGTGTTACACAAACCTTAATAAAATTCTAATTGAATTCCGCAGAAATATAGAGAACAAAAATCTAAATTCATTGACACTAAATTTATGAATTTTGAATGTTAATTAGAATTTTGGTGTGTGATTAACCTATTAGATTATTTATTGAAATTTGAGAAAAAATAGTAAAAATATAATTGGGAATCCTAATTTTGATTGTTTCTGCTATGAAAATATTTAATATGAGTAGAAAAATAATCTTAAAGATCGTTTAGAATAGTTGGGACAAGGCACAACAATATGTGAAGTCAAAAGCATATATAGGATTGAATATGAATAGTAAATAAGTTAGAAAGGATTTATAAAATAATCATAAATGAGTTAAATTTGATTTGATGCATATAAAATAATTTTTGTGACAGAATTATATTGGTATTGTGGAGACTAAATTTTATTGGATAATAGGAACGGGTGGAATGTTAAATTTTATGAGTAATATTTACTTTTGGTATTATGTGTAACATTGCTATTATATAAACTTACGATTTTTATTAAATAGACCCATATAATGCATTGCATATCTATTTGAATTTCATGAAATAATTTTGATGCATTGTAGCATATCAATTACATGTCTAAGTAGGTTATTGACATAGCTGCATTTCTATCAGTCAAAGTCTCAGGGAACAGACTCACAGGATTTACCGTTATGGCAATCTTGATTGGTGCATTCTTAGCATGAGATGAATGATATAGAAATGAATAGAATATCAAATGAATAATTAGAGGTCAGTACACTGTTCATATGTGCACATGATATAATAACCCAAAAGTCTATACGACCTTCACGTCATTAGTGAACAGTTAAAATGAAATAATAAATTAAATAAATAAGAAAATAATAAGAATACTCGCAAACCATGTAGAATAAGTCCAAATAAACTTAGAATAAATATAAAAATGCTACAAAATGGGAAAGTACAAGAAATGGCAAAGGGAAAATGCGAAAACTATGGCTTCGCTAGTTACTGCGATAATGAAAGTAATTACTATGACATTAATGCCGGACAAACCTAGAAAATGAGCAACAAAAATGTGTCATCCTGGTTACCACGGTTGCCAACCTCGATAATGCATGATTACCATAGTAATCCTTTTGTGACCACAGTAATGTGTGATTTTCTATCGTTACGAAATGTTCAAGCAAAAACCCTAAATCTTAGTTTCATGCATCACAACTTGGTGTTTTCTCTCCTAAACCCTAACCTAGCCTTCCACTCTCGTTTTCTAACATTTCTTTTGTGTTCTAAGGGAGATTAAGCTCATTCAAACCCCTCTCTACTGATTTTGCAAACCTAGATCCATGAAGAACAAGGTCCACAAAGAAAAGAAACTGTGGAGGCGTTGCCCCAAATGACTTGCACTTGGGTAAATCACGAAACCCCACTTGAAATCTTAGCTTCTCAGCATTGTGAATCATTTTCTTAAGTGTATGCTTGTTTTTTCTTTGAAGGACAAGTGATTTGAGGGTTGCAAGACCTCACATTGGTGAGAAAAGAAGAGGAAATGCGAAGATCCCTAAAGTATAAAGATTTCTTTTAGTTTGATGTGTGTTTTAACCATAATTTGTATGTGTATTTAAGTGTTAAAAACATGGAGAAACCACGAACGAGATAATGCACACAAAGTGTAACGACCCGTATTTTTGGACATTCAGTCGACGAGTTTGATATATATTTTTCTGTATAAATTAATGAATTATAAATGAGAAATATATGATTATACAAAAATACGAAATTTTTTGGCAATGGTATTAATCAATGTGTGTATTAAATGGTAATACATGATTTTTGGTGAAAGCATTAAGTAATAAGTGTATTACTTGAGGAATTAAAATAAATAAATAATG
>JAJIYU010000568.1:0-47625 GCA_030144865.1 Tinospora cordifolia
GTTTCTTAAAATAAGTTTTTCCGCCCCCCCCTTATTTTTCCTTTTTTGCTCTATTATTCAACTATAAATAGTCCTATGTAACATGTATTTTTTCATTCAGAATTGTAGCAATACAATATTCATCATTAATTAGTTTAGGTCCATAGTTCATAAAGTAATAGAAAATCTTATTTTAAGAAACCTTTCTACACTCAATACTTTGGAAGGAAAAGAAATCTCATTTTACAAGTATGTTGGTTTACTAAAAGTCTCATTTTACAAAATAAGTTTGAAAAGAAATAAGTTTTTCAAACTAAAAATCTCATTTTACAAGTATGTTGGTTTACTACATTAGCACGCGATTTTGTTGTTTTTGAAGATGTATTGAAAAGAAATAATTTTTAATATTATGTTTTTAAAATACTATGTGTGTAGTTTTGCAAAATGTTATGTGTACCATTTTGACAAGGTTTTAAATTCTAAATAATCTTCTTATTTCTATGAGTATGGTGATTTTCGTAGATTAGATATGTAGCTCAATACTTTGGAAGCAAAGAGAATGTTATAGAAGATCTATAACAAGCACAATGTGTTTGGAGATTTTTATTTGCCATTTCTACACTCAACTGTTCTATAATTGTGTGACAGTAGTCGTGCTTTGTTGCACGATAAAAATAATCATAAATGACTAAGTTAAGGTTTGAATAAAAATTTATAAAAAGTGCAGAATGGATAATGCCACAAACAATTTCCAAGAAATTATAATTTTATAAAATTACCTCATTTCATCACCCTAGGACGACCAAGAAGAAAGAACACAAGAAGAACAAAGAAGGCAACCCTTAAGGTGAGTGAAGTTTAATGTTTTCATGCATTCTTCTCTTCTTTTCATCAAACCATCACCATAGACCATCCAAATCTTCATATTTTAGCCATCATGAGAACACTTTTCCAACACCTTTTCAATCCCAAAGATCGACCACTAACCCCTAGAATGAAACTAGCCATAAAACCTTTGAAGTCTAATTGTTTTTTCCACTTAAAACCCACGATTTTGGCATAAAAGGAGCTCACACATAAGACGTCCCTATAACTATCCAAAACCTACCAGTTTTTCATTAAATAAACCTTCAAACCATTCTTGAATAACCACCAAAAATGTATTTGAAAACTCTATCCAAAGGCCATGCAAAAACACCGCAAAACTATATTAAAAAACTATGCTAAATTTGTACTATGTGCATCCTTTTGCCCTAGTCTTTTGTTTAGATTTAAAATCAATATTTTTATTGATTTGTTATTGGATTCTTAGTGTTAGGTAGGTGTAAAAGCAAAGTTGGAAACACTCAAGGGTTATAGACAAAGAAGAAGGTAAGGAGAGTCACATAAGAGAAGAAAATATACTCTTTCAAAACTCTAGTTTAGGGTGTTCAATTTTGCACACGCACAAAGTCACCATTAGGAACTAAGGAAAAGTATGATTTTTAAATAGAAATCACCCTCCTTAGATGTGTTATGAAATGAGTAGTGCCAGCATAACACCGTACATACACTACAACAGATTGACCATACGAGGATGTTTGAAAAATGCCCTGCAAGCAATTTTTGGACGTTTTAGCAAATGTTTTAGATTTCAATGTCCTAATTACAATTTCTTTTTAAACAACGTTTTCTAAACATTCTTATTACTTGAAAAATGACGTTTATGAAATTGTCCTTATAAAATTTATAGAGGATGTTTTTATAAACGTCCTAAATGTAAGAATGGAGGACGTTTATAAAACGTCCTTAAACATTGTATTAAAGACATACTAGAAACATCATCGAAAAACCTATCAACGACGTTTTAAAAATGTCTTTAATACATATATAGACGACTTTTAGAAAATGTGTTTAATACCTTTATAGAAGACATTCACAAAACGTCCTAGATGCACTCATATAGTACATTTTCAAAACGTCGTTAATATTCTTATTTAGGACGTTTTAGAAATGTCATAAATTTCTTCTTAGAGAACATTTTAAAAACGTCATAAAAACTTTTTATTTAGATTATTTTGAAAACTTCATTATAGATACAGACATATATAAGACATTTATAAAATGTCCTCAAAACTTTTATTTAGAATGTTTTTCAAATGTTGTGCAAAATCATCATAGGTATATTTATATAAGACATTCACAAAACATCCTCAAAACTTTTATTTAGAATGTTTTACAAACGTTGTACAAATAAATATGAAGATTTTAGGTAATTAAAAATGTTCTCAATACCTTTTTGAAACATATTATATAATATATATAAAAATATTTACTTTTATAAAATTATAATTATAAGTCCTTATATTATTCTAGTATAGTGATTGATATAATAATATGAATTACAAACATAAAAGAAGATAAAAATTCATATCCTTAATATAAACAAGTTGGAGTTATAATAAAAATCAATTACAATACACTGATGATAACAAGTTTAATAAATTTTCATTACGAAAAAGCTAGTACATACTACAAAATTTAATATTACTAAAAGTCATTTGAGCGAACTGAATTCAAAAAATATGTTTGACATATTATAATCAGCTTCAAAAAAGACCTGTAAAAAAGATAAGATATAATTAATGAACATTACATGATATATAATAGTAATTAATCTTAACAATAAAAATTTAAAAGAACAATTCAAAGCTTGTTAGTAGGATTTTAAAAATTTTGACAGTATCTCATTTGTTTTATCGCAGTTGAAAAAAATAAATACTTGTTAAAATATATTAAAAGTCTAATCCAAAATTTACCTTGTCTTTGTCTATATTAATGTGAAGACTCATGATTTGATACACAAATTATTGGGTCCGATACATGTATTTTTTTAGAATTTTTAATAAAAATATATGAATCTTCTCAATTTTCTATAATTTTAAATTATTTATTGGAAAAATTAGAGTAATTGGGGAAAAAAATACAATTTTAAGAGAAAAATACATGAAATTGTGAGGAAATATAATTTTTGGAGAAATATGATTTTTCGGAATGATTATAAAATTTTTAGAGTAATTAATGAAATTTTTAAGAGAAAAATATAATTTTTGGGTGAATTATTCAATTTTAGGAAAAATAATTGTAAAAATGATAGAAATAGTGTATAATTGAAGGATTTTGGAAGAGAATGATGAATCAAGTGATTTTGATAATTTAAAAAAAAAGGTGAAAAATGATTGTATATATATATATATATATGTATGTATGTATGTATATATACATACACCAAAAAAAGAAATGAAAATAGAAAAAAAAATGGGACTGCATGGGTTCATAGCCCATGCGAGTCGAAGATAGGCGTGCGGGCTAGGCCTGTGGCGCAAGTCTAGGCCCGCGTTAGCACATTGGGCGTCCGGGCCTGGCTCGCGCGAGTTTGGCCCAAGCGCGTGGGCCAGGCAGCCCACACACCCAAATGGCCTACTTCCCCTTTCGTCTTTTATTTTTGACGATTTTTTCAAAATTTTGTGTATTTTCTTTAGCAGAAAACTAGCAAGCACCTGGTTTTGAACCTCAGTTTTCATCCATCTAATCCACCTCTTGAGTTGGCCAATATATGGTGTCAACTAGTCACCATGCATGGAAGCTTATGGGCCACGTGGCACTCTTATTTGACATGCAAACCACCCTTAATATGCAACAAAACCCAACCTTGAGGAGAAATTCTAGATTTCTAGTTCCTGCAACCCTTATTCCAAAGCTCATATGTCCTTCATCCCTTGTTTGATTTCCCTGAAACTTATCTCCTTTTGAAGCTCTTACAACCTCTCAAAGAATCCCCAAGCCCTTGGTCAAGGCACACAACCACCAGAGAGGAAAACGAGCACGAATAGGTGCTGGTCGTCAAGGTTGCAACAAAAAATCTGGTTTCCAGTTTCTTCAACCTATCTTCAACCATCCATATCTCTCTCATTTGGTATCCATTTTTAGTGATCTGGGCTCTTTAGAAAGCCCTTGGCACCCTCTACAATGTCCCACAAGCAATTGATCAAATCCCAGAATCGTTTGAAGTTGAAACGAACAAGAACAGAGCTGCTCAACACTATTGAGAACCTAGAAAACGAAGAAACTTGAGTTGATCCAATCTTTGGAGTGTTGATTCCTAGGTTGTTAAGGGTCTGTTCTTAAGGTAAAACCTTTACTTTCCTTCCTTATTATGTGTATTTCAATCTCCAAGTGGTAGAAATTAAAATTTGAGATCCTAACCACATTTTGTAAGGTGATGAAGTTAACTGTTTGATCAACTATTTCAACAGTTTTTGCAGAAAATAAACTTTGGGACTAGATTGGAGGTAGTGCTTGGAGTACCTAGAGGTGTCCGTTTGGACTGAGATCAAAGGCGTTTTGAACCTCATACTTGGAACTATGAAAGGGTATAAATCTCAAATCATAAGCCTGTGTAGTTTAGATTTTCTATGCTTGCAAATATGTCCTGTGAGTTAGGTGTTCTAGGACTTAGAAAATTTCTAGAGAACCTTATTCATGCTATGTTTTGTAGATGTATTTGAGAGTGTTTATGATTATAATTGCTTGCTATTTTGGATAGAACTAAAGTAATCAGAGTTCTAGGATCTAAACCCTCACAAAATAGTAAGGAACATCCCCGAATTGATGTTAGAACAAGAGTAGATAAGCACTTGAAAATCATAAGAAATTTGAACCATTTGAACAATATGTTGCATGACAGAAAAGTAGAAGATTAGTTGACTGACCAAATGTGCATATTTTGAGCTGAAATTTGGTGGAGAGGTCATGGGCATGTCAATATTATGTGTACCAAATTTTAGGCTGTTATGAATTTGGGAAGTAGGTCAACCAATTCACTAAGTAACTACCTATCACAGGAAATACGAGATTTCATAGTCCCTGTTAATGCACTTAGAAACCCTAGTAAATGGTATCCAAAAATTAGAAATTAAAATTGTGGTGAATGTTTAGGTAGTGTAGATGAAATCTGGAAAGTTTTGCGCAAATTCAACTTATAGATTAGTTGCAAAAAAATCAACAAATTCATTGCGCAAGATAGCAAACAACTTGAAATTGGGCTAAGTGTTGGAATTTGGGGATTTTGACCCAAATGACCCAATTTTGACCCAAATTGACCTAATTTGACCCATTTGGACCCAAATTGACCAAAGGTGATTAAGTTTGACTATGTTTGACCAGTTGACCAAGTTTGACAGAATTTAACCAAAACGACTTGGGTTGATCAAAACCAATTAGAAACAATGGAATTAGAGATTAAGTCACAGTATAGAAAGAATTGAGATTGAGTTTAATTAATGCAGATTCGAGTGAGCACAGTGTGACTCGAGCAAGTGTCGACGGGACATCGGTGCACAGGACCCGAGGTGAGTAGTTTGATTCAGGTGCTTTCTATAACTTGTGTTCCTTGCATGAAACTTGTGTGAAATGACATGGTTTAAATGGTTTCATGAGATTGTGATACATTTGAATGATTGGAATTAGACTCGAGGGCTGAGCATTGGGGTTAGGGCACATAATCAGTGCGCCTAGTGTTAGTTGCACAATAGGCTAACATTAGTATAGGTGATTTATTGCATTTTATAGGAAATAAAAGAAAAATTAGACAAAGTTATGCATAATTAGCAGCATGAGCATCTAGATTAGGGAATTGCATCTTTCATTGCATTTTACGCCTTGTTTTCATGATTTAAAGCTTTTCCATGAGAAAATGATGTCTGGGGAAGAATTTTTAGTATGGTGCAGGTTCAGGGTGAAGTCAAGAGACAGTTACATCATATAGATGCAAAGAGGAGCAAAAATAAAGAGAAAAACATCAACTGACCGCGGTTGTATAACTGATGATCGAGGTAACCAAAGGAAGATAGAACAAAGAACTAACTTACTGGTTACCGCGGTCGGTGATCCAGTGACCGCAGTAACCAGAACATAATTTGAGCAAAAATAGATTGACTACAGTGTACAAAATGGAGGAAATCCAAGTTTTATTGAAGGACGATATTGACTGCAGTCACTGACCGTGGTCACACGATTAATTATCGAGTTTCTCATATTTTTAGGGTTTTTTTTAGTGTGGGCCTATAAATAGGAAAGGGGATTAGAGCCCAAACATTCCTAATTCGAAAAAATTCGATTGTGATGGCTCAAAGAGACAAAAATCAAGAGTTTCAAGAAGGAATTGAAGATTTAGATCTAGTTTTGAGTATGTCTAACTTTGTTTATTACTTTTTGATATTGTCAATTACTTCAACGTCAAGCTAGTTAGTTTTAATTGTTTGGGATGTAAATCTCTAGTGTTTGAATTGTGATTTCTTATTGAAGTGACTGATTTAAAAACACTATTCTATATTGTATATGCTCAATGCTTGATGTTTACTGGCCATAGACATGATGAGTTCAAATCATTAGACTAATTTGGAAGAGAGGTTTAATGGTAGGTTGTCACAATATAGACTTAGATTGGTTGATTGACTGGAGGGTTAACTATTTAGAGGGGTTGTACAGGATTTTCGATCACATAATATTAGGTTGTTAATTAAGCACCTTAGGAGAGGGCATTATAAGACAACACTAATAGAAATTGAGGCACCTTGGGAGAGGGTTTCAGTTACAAGTGCTATAACTCATAGTGTAGATATTTCATGATCTAAAATAAGAATCATAGGTCATACAACGGCATTTACTATCCTAAACAACCTTTTCATATAGTTTTCGAAAACAGAATTTTGCTGTTTTTGATAGTTTAGGTTCTGGTTTAGAAATTGACAATCCAACCCTAATCAGAGTCTTGATAAAATGAAAATCAACATTAAATTGGGATTTAAGATACTTTAATAAATCTATTTCCCTGAGGACATATCCGGTTTTATCGGTTACTACTAGTGCGAACCTGTACGCTTGTAGGGTCAGCAACGAGTTTTAGGCGCTGTTGCTGGGGAAAAGGATGTTAAATATCTTAAAACCAGTTGAACTTGGTTTAGTCTTAGTCAAGACAATTTTATTTCTATTTTCACCTTTTAAATGATTATTTTTCAGATTTGTTAAAATTCATTGAATACACTTAATCTTGTGTTTGTTTTCTGTGTTTCAAGCTTGCATGAGTAAACGTCATTGTGATCCTTACGATCCAAAATTGTTTGAAAACAATAAATCAGATTCGGTGGGAAACTCAAGGGTGAGTACCAACTATGGCTGATAGTGGATGTTCGGGTGTGGGAAATAATAGAGAAGCATAACACAAAGAAGCACCATTAAGAGATTTCTTCAAACCGGTTTGAACAATAATTATTCGGGCATAACAAGGACAATGATAAATGCAAAGAACTTTGAGCTGAAGCCCTCTTAATTACAATGGTGCAGCAGCAATAGTTTGGATATTCAACAATTGAAGACCTTATGGCTCATCTTAGTTTGTTTATGGAGATTTGCGACACTGTCAAGATGAATGGGGTAACTGAAGACCAGTTTAGGCTGAGGCTTTTCCCTTTCTCCTTGAGAGATAAGGCAAGAAGTTGGTTGCAAACATTGCTTCTTGGAAGTATCACAACATGGGAGGAAATGGGATAGAAATTTTTGCAAAAATATTTTACACCCGCTAAAGTGCATCAATTGCGGGGTAAAATCACTTCCTTTAAGCAATATTTATGAGTTTGAATCACTGTATGAAGCTTGGAAAAGGTTTAAAGACCTATTGAGGCGATGTCCACAGCATGGGTACCTTCCTTGGCTCCAAATACAGATGTTTTACATTGGACTTACACCACCAACTAGAGCTTTGGTAGATTCTGCAGCTGGAGGTTCATTGATGGGAAAGTCTACCACGGATGTCCCAACTCATTGAAGACATAGCAGCTAATGTATATTGCCATGGTATAGAGAAAGGAACAACCAAGAGAGTGGAAATTCATGAAGTGGATGAAATTAGTGCTTTGCATGCCCAAATTGCGGCGATGACTCATAAACTGAATTTGGTAGAAGAGAAGAATAGCAGTGGGCAGTTTCAAAATCAGCAAACTCAATATGTGCAGTCCATTGCTGAAACTAACAAGACATCTTATCTTGGAGAGGCTTCCATTGAACAAATGAATGCTACGAACAGATTCAGTGGTTACCAAGGACCAGCTGGGGGGTATAATGTTCCCACGTACTATCATTCGAGAGTGAGAAATCAAGAGAATTTCTCATATGCAAACAGCAGGAATGCCCAACTTCCATCTGGATTTGTACCACAACAACCTTTACAAGACAAAAAAGCCATCCCTGGAAGACAAGCTTGATGAAATGATGAACATGCACTCAAGGTTCTTCAAGGAGTTAACATGAAGGGTGGACAAAAATGACAATAGAGTTTCTGGCATTGAGATCCAAATTGGAAATATGAATGCCACAGTTAAAAGCTTAGAAACTCAAGTGGGACATTGGCATAGATAGTGTCAAACCAGCAACGTAGTTCATTCCCAAGTGATACTCAAGTCAATCCAAAAGAGAGCTGTAAGGCGGTGATGACTAGAAGTGGGAAAGAAGTAGCAAGCCCACCCTATCCAGCTATGCCATCCATTGAAGCTGAAGATGTTGTTAGTTACAAGAAGAATGTTTCAAGGCAACCAACTGTACAAAATGAAGACATCCTAAATCACAAGGGAAAACCAAGGGGAGTGTCATTCAAGAGGGCAAGGTCTTCGAGTCTCCACCATTGCCATTTCCTCAAGGTTCCAAAAAAAGAAGTTGGATGAACAATTTGCCAAATTTCTAGAAATGTTCAAGAAGATCCATATATCAACATCCCATTTTTAGAAGCTCTATAGCAAATGCCCAACTATGCAAAATTTATGAAGGAGATTATGTCTAAAAATAAGAATTTAGAAGACTTTGAAATTGTGAAGCTTACTGAAGAATGTAGTGCCATTCTCCAAAAGAAACTTCCTCAGAAATGAAATATCTGGGCAGTTTTACTATACCATGCAACATAGGATTTGAAATCTTTGAGAAGACACTTTGTGATCTAAGGGAAAACATAAATCTCATGCCTTTATCAGTGTGCAAGAGGTTGGGAATGTCAGAAATCAAGCCAACCACAATTACTCTTCAATTAGCGGACAGATCTTTGACATATCCAAAGGGTATTATTGAAGATGTTCTAGTCAAGGTGGACAAATTCATATTTTCAGTTGACTTTGTGGTTTTGGACATGGAAGAAGATCATGAGATACCACTTATCCTTGGGAGACCATTCTTGGCTACAGGTCATGCACTGATGGATGTACATTTAACCTTGAGAGTGAATGAAGAAAAAGTTGTTTTCAATCTCTACAAGGCAATGAACTACCCCAGTGACTTGCATGAATGCAAAAGGGTAGAAGTCATAAATTCTTGTATTGTTGAGGTTGTAGATGAATTGAGCTCCCAAGATGATTTGGTGGGATGTATTTCTCGTTCACTTTCTTTTCCCTAACCTATGTCTGAAGATGAGAAGCTAATTGTGTTAGCTTTAGAAGCATACCCACCAGAGCCTAACAGTTTAGAAGCACCATTATCTGAAACTCATCAATTTGAAGATGTTTAAGAAGCTTATAGGGCCAGTGATCTGAAATCGCTTCGTGAACATTTGAACTATGCTTATTTGGATAAAACACTATCCTTTCCAGTTGTCATCTCGTCTTCATTAACCCCTACCCAAAAAGAGAAGTTGTTTCATGTGCTGAATGATCATAAGGCTGCTATAGGATGGGCAATTAAAGATATAAAGGGTATAAGTTTGGCTATTTGCATGCACAAGATTTTAATGGGTGATTCACATAAGCCTACAATGGAGCACTAGCGAAGACTTAACCCAATCATGAAGGATGTGGTGAAGAAGGAAGTAATGAAATGGTTGAATGCATGAATTATTTATGCCATCTCAGATTCACCATGGGTTAGCCCCATCCATGTTGTGCCTAAGAAAGGAGGGATCACGGTTGTCACAAATGAGAAAGGAGAGACAATTGCTTCAAGAACAACTACAAGATGATGCGTGTGCATTGATTATAGAAAGTTGAAAGCCACCCTGAAGGATCATTTTCCTTTACCTTTTGTGGATCAAATGTTAGATCAGATTGCTGGATATGACTTTTATTGTTTCTTAGATGGGTACTCTGGGTACAATCAAATAATCATTGCACTAGAGGATCAAGAGAAGACAACCTTTACTTGCCCATATGAAACTTATGCATTGTGGAGGATGCCGTTTGGTTTGCGTAATGCACCAACCAACTTTTAGAGATGTGTGATGAAAATTTTTGCAGATATTTTGAAGACATCATAGAGGTGTTTATGGACGATTTTTCTGTGTTTGGTGCAACATTTGATGAATGCTTGCTTAGTCTAGAAAAAGTCATTTCTCGTTGTGAGGAAAAGAATTTGGTTCTCAATTGGGAGAAATGCTACTTCATGGTTCGAGAAGGCATTGTTTTGGGCCACAAAGTTTCTATTAATGGTCTTTAAGTTGATCGAAAAAAAATTCAAGCCATTGAGAAGCTAGCTCCCCCAACGTCGGTGCGAAAAGTGCGTAGTTTCTTGGGGTATACTGGTTTTTATTGAAGATTTATCAAGAATTTCTCTCAAATCACTTGGTCGTTGTGCAGTTTGCTTGAAAAGGAAGCCAAATTTAATTTCACAAGTTGAGTGTGTTGAAGCCTTCAATACACTAAAGAAGGCTCTAACTTTTGCTCCTATTATGTTTATGCCAGTTTGGGAGAAAACTTTTGAGATCATGTGCGATGCAAGTGATTATGCTGTTGAAGTCGTGTTAGGACAAAGACGTGATAGAATGTTCAAAGCTATATATTATGCAAGCAAAACGTTGGATGATGCTCAAAAGAATTATACTACCATTGAAAAGGAGCTATTGACTGTTATCTTTGCATGTAACAAGTTTCGGTCATACATTGTGGGCTTGCATGTTAAGGTCTTCACTAATCATGCAGCTATTCATCAGCTCTTCACAAAGAAGGATGCAAAGCCCAGACTGATAAGATGGATTTTATTGTTGCAAGAGTTTGATATAGAGGTGATAAACAAAAAGGGAATAAAGAATGGGGTAGCAGATCAGTTGTCTCGCCTATCCAATGAAGCAAATTCGGATCCAACGAGCATAGTGGAAGTTTTTCTTGATCAGCACTTCTTGATTATTAGTGACAGTGCACCATGGTACGCTGATTTTGCCAACTATAAAGCCACAGGTGCCACTTCACCAGATTTGTCCCACGGTCACCTCAAGTGCTTCATACATGAAAGCAAGTTTTATCTTTGGGATGATCCCTTTCTCTACTAGAGATGTGCTGATAAAGTGATCCACCGTTGCATTCTAAAAGCAGAATTTAATAAGGTCCTTCATGATTGCCATGCTTCACCGTATAGTGGTCATTACAGTCATCAACATACAACAAGGCGTGTTTTTGAGAGTGGATTTTATTGGCCGAGTATGCTGAAGGATGCCTATCAATTTGTGAAGACATGTGAAGTGTGCCAGAAATAGGGCAACATTTAAAAAAAAGAGATTCCTCTTACCTCTTTTGTGGAGGTCGAATTGTTTGATGTTTGGGGAATAGACTTCATGGGAACTTTCCAACCATCGGATGACAAACAATATATAGTTGATTATGTTTCTAAATGGGTTGAAGCAGTGACCACATCCAAGAATGACGCCAGAGTTGTGTTGAAGTTTTTCTCTCACAATATCTTTTCTCGTTTCGACACCTCTAGAGCAATTGTTAGTGATGAAGGTACACATTTTTGTACTAAAATCTTTAATAACCTTCTCACTAAATACGGAGTGCGACATAAGGTTGCATTGCCTTATCATCCGTAGACTAATGGGCAAGCTGAAGTTTCTAACCGAGATATCAAAGCAATATTAAAAGACGGTTGGAATAAACCATAAATATTGGACTCTAAAATTAAACGATGCATTGTGGGCATACCGGACAACCTTTAAGATGCCTATTGGCATGTCTCCATATCAGTTGTTGTATGGAAAGTCTTGTCACCTACCTTGTGAACTAGAGCATAGAACCTATTGGGCCATCAAGAAGTTGAATTTTGATGCAAAGGCTTGTGGAAAGAACTGTTTGCTTCAACTTGTTGAACTTGAGAAGTTTCGCCGGGATGCTTCTGAGAATAACACTATCTATAGAGAAATGACGAAGAAATGGCATGATCAACTCATTGACAAAAAGGAGTTCAAACCTGGCCAGCAAGTGCTGTTGTTTAACTCGCGACTCTGGTTGTTTCCTAAAAAACTCAAGTCTCGTTGGTCAGGACCTTTCCTAGTTACACAAGTTTTCTCGTATGGTGTAGTGGAAGTGCAAAGCTTGCTGAATGGCCACAAAATTTAAAGTGAACGGTCAAAGATTGAAGATATTCTACAGGGGCCCAAAGCAGACTGTGGAAATAGTAGAACTTAAAGACTGAAACACCATATCCTTGTCGAACTAATGACGTTAAATACAGCGTTGAGTGGGAGGCAATCCACTACTGATTTGTGTTTATATTGTTTTTATTTGTTTGGTTTCATTTTTCTAGGATTCATGTAGGTACTAGCAACTGATTTCATAGGTTTTAAGTAGGATAGATTTAAAAGCAAAAAAAAAAAAACAAAAAACCAAAAAAAAAACCAGGAAAGGCATTTCAATTTTGCCTACCGCAGTCCACAGAATGCTGTATTTTGTGTACCGCGGTCACAAAAGACACCTGAGGCATACATTATATGTACCGTGGTCACCAGAAGAGTATACTTCTGTGTACTGTGGTCACCAGAATGATAATTTTTGGAGCACTCTATGTAACGTGGTCCAAAGTGTTATATAGTTCTATGGACCACGATAGATTGAAACCCAAAATCGTGCAATTTGACATTTTATGAATGGACCCCGGTCCATAAAGTACTGACTGTGGTCCGTGGGTCCTTTTTAAGTTAGATCGCGGTCATTTTTCTTCATTCTGTTCCGAAAACTTTTGAGTTTCTCTGTGGCTCTTCATTTACCTGCAATTTTTAGAGTACCTTTTCCTTTCCTTGCAACAATGTGTTTTTACTTTAGTTTTCATTATTTTCTTGTTTCCTTTTCATGTTTAGGTAAGTTTTAGGATTTAGATTTTACTTTTCATGCTTAAAATAACTTGTTTTGCTCAAACCTTTTCAGATTCCTATTCTTTCCGTCCATTTTTGAATGAATGCTGAAAATGTTGGAAGCAAGGGGCTTGCAAAATCATTGTCTATGAGCACTTTAGGCTATTGTTTCCCTTATTTCAATCAATTGAAATCTATTTAGTTGATATCTTGATGGAATGTGCGATACTGTGGAATTTGGATGTTTTTGTTGTGATGTCTGCATTTTGATAATCTTGATCGACATTTTTGATGTTTTGGTGATTGACTTTTGCATTAGAGCACTTTGACTTGTCTAGAATTACTTGTAGTATCTAGTAATAGCCACATTCTTTTATAAGAAGTGCTGTTTTCCTTGCTTACTAATGTTAATTTCACCACCTGCACTGCCTGTAGACCGAGCTCGATTCCGAACTACTCTGGAGCAGGGCATTATATTGATGCAAGAGGAGTGCAGCATCAGCATTGATACAGTAGTAGCTGCTTGCCATTGGGAGCAGCTCATTCAAGGACCCTTTACGACAGTGATTCTGGTAGTTCAAGAGTTCTATGCCAATGCGGTTGACCGGGAGGGCATGACAGTTTGAGTCCACGGGAAGTGGGTCCAGTTTAGTGCAATGACCATTAATGAAGTGTATGGTTTTCTTGTAGATTCACCAGATGATTACTACACTGTCTGGCTTTGTTTTAATATGGATGACGTGTTGCAGACTCTTTGTGTTGATGGAGCCTCCTGGATTTGCTACAATGACAGGCCTGTCAACCTTGTGAAGACAATGTTTTAGACCCCAGAAAAGGTTTGACTTTATTTGGTTTGTGCTAACCTTCTTCCTTCATTAGCCATTAACATGATCACTGTAAAGAGGGCTGTGCTGGTGTACTGCATCATGAAGGGGCTCCCAGTCAATGTTGGGACAATCATTTCCAGCCCTATACGGTTTGCTATCGACAAGACCAACGTGGGACTTCCCCATCCTACCCTCATCACTGAGCTATGCAGAAAAGCTAGGGTAGTTTGGGAAAGGAGTGAGCCCCTTTTGGAGATGAAGGATCATATTGCAGTGAATATACTCATCGCTACTCATGATAAGAGGCGTCGGCCCTCTACAGAGTTACCACAGCCATCAGTTGACCTTGCCATCACTGCAATAGCTCCTGTTCCTCCTATGGCACGCCACTGTCCTCCTCGACTGTTGCTGCACCATCATCATCTACCACACCACCCTCTAATCCTCATGTCATGATGCATTGGATGGCTTACATCACTTAGTGGCTACACCGCTTTGATCTGACCATGGCATAGGCCTATCCTCTTCCTTCTCGTTGCATGCCATACACGGCCATGACATGTTGTGCTCCACCAGTTCCCCCAACTCCACCGGTAGTTGATGATGAGGATGATGATGACGATGACAGAGGGGATGAGAATGATTTCATCATGGAGGCTGAAGTTTTTAGAGAGGACCTCTAATTCCCAGTTTTCTTTCCCTTTGCTTTGTCTTTTTTTGCTTTAAACTTCACTTTTGTTGACAGTGGATCATTATTTTTGATTATGCATTAACTCTCGTTAAAAGTAATGCCTATGCTTAGAATTTCTGTGCTCTCTAGGCTAATTTCTCTATTTTTGAATGCATGTCGTGATGTGTACTTTTCCATGTATGCAAATCAATGTGCTCTTGAGGACAAGACATCATTCAAGTTTGGGGTTCTAAAGGGTTCGACACATTAGGTTTAGTTTTTGTTAGTCTCTGTCAATTTCATAGTTACTTTTCCTCCTTAGTACTTTGCTTTGCATACTTTAGAAACATTTTAAGAACATATAGTAGAAGTCAATTAGGAAGTCATTTAGGCTAGATTGTCTATGCCATGACCATATAACCATAGTTTTGAAATTTTTTTTTCATTGAGTGATCTATGAAATTGTAAAATTCCTTCAGTATGATGAGGCAAAGAACTAGGGTTCTTTCAAACAGTTTGTGTGCTTGGTTTGTCTAAAATTTGACTTTGACAAACCCCTTTAATCTTAGGTAGTTTGAAAATCCAAAGCTAAGGAAAGTGAGGAGTGGAAACTAAACCACAAATAGAGAGAATTTTCCACAAATTCTTGAAATAATCAAATCTACCTCGAACATTGCTTAGGAATGACTATAGGAGGGAAATGAAGTAGGCCATCTTTGTTTGAATCAGAGCTTAAAGGCCAGTCCCAATATTCATAACCTTTTGCAGCCAATTTCGAGCCTTATAGCTTGTTTTCTTGTTGTAAACCCAAACATTACATATAGACACACCTTATCATTTTTATTAATATTTGAGTTAAACCTATTTGTGAGCACTCATGGTTATAATTCTTACTATTTGGAGGTGTGAAAGAAGGAGGAGATGCTAACATTGAAATATAATTATTTTTTATATTTTATTTTGGTTCATGATATAATAAAAAAATGCTAAAGAAGAGTTAGTTCAGTATTGTCAATGAAAGCTGAGTTTCTATTTCTATATGAGTGTGCATGTGGGCACAGTTTGGAATGCAAGAGATGAAATAAGTTTGGGGGAGCTATGAGACAAGGTTGTAAGCATGAATGAATAGAAAAAGGGGTTGAACAAAGAGGATAAGTTTGTATTGAAGAAAAATTAGACAAAAGAGGTTGGTATTATTACTATGAGTGCACACTTGAGTTAGAATGAAATTCCTAATTTACTTGCACCTTGAGCTAGACCACGTTACAACCTAGATGAAAAACCTTTGATCCTGACTATAGTCTAAATTGAGTAGAAGATAGATAGAGGAGAGAATTGAGAGGGTCTGTGTACTTAGGTATTAGAAAAAAATTTCTGTGAGTGGGATGGTGCTTGCAAATCACTTACAAAGTCTAGGATGATTGTGATACCGACAGATGAGAGGGTGAAGTTAAGGAAGAATGACAGATGAACTGAAATTTTAGACAACCTGAATAACCTTAGGGATGTGTTAATAAATCATATTGCAGGGATGGAAGATAGAGGTCACAATGATGAGTGAAAAATGAATTTATTTTTATGGCATGGGATAACACCTTAAATTAGAGTCATTGTTCGAGGACGAACAACAGTCTAAGTTTGAGGAGTATTTTTTAGTTGCACAGTAAGCTAACATTAGTTTAGGTGATTTATTGCATTTTATAGGAAATAAAAGGAAAATTAGACAAAGTTATGTGTAATTAGTAGCATGAGCATCTAGATTAAGGAATTGCATGTTTCATTGTATTTTAAGCCTTGTTTTCATGATTTAAGCTTTTCTATGAGAAAATGATGTTTGGGAAAGGATTTCTAGTTTGGTGTACGTTCAGCGTGAAGCCAAGAGAGAGTTGCATCATATAGAAGCAAAGAGGAGTGGAAATCAAGAGGAAAGCATCAACTGATTGCAGTTGGATAATTGACGATCGAGGTAGTCAAAGGAAGACAAAACAAATAACTAACTTACTGGTTACTGTAGTCCGTGATCCAGTGACTGTGGTAACCAGAACATAATTTGAGCAAAAATAGACTGACCGCAATGCACAGAATGGAGGAAATTCGAGTTTTTATTAAAGGATGATGCTTACGGCGGTCTCTCGATTAATTACCAAGTTTTTCATATTTTTAGGATTTTTTTTAGTGTGGGCCTATAAATAGGAAAAGGAATTAGAGCCCAAACATTCTTAATTCGAAAAAACTCGATTGTGACGGCTCAAGGAGACAAAAAGCAAGAATTTCAAGAAGGGATTGAAGATTTAGAACAAGTTTTGAGTATGTCTAACTTTGTTTATTACTTTTTGATGTTTTCAATTACTTCAATGTCAAGCTAGTTAGTTTTAATTGTCTGGTATGTAAATCTCTAATGTTTGAACTGTGAATTCTTATTGAAGTAACTAATTTAAAAACACTATTCTATATTATGTATGCTTAATGCTCGATGTTTACTGGCCATAGAAATGATGAGTTCAAATCATTAGACTAACTCGAAAGAGAGGTTTGATGGTAGGTTGTCACAGTATAGACTTAGATTGACCGGAGGGTTGTTAACTATTCAGAGGGGTTGCATAGGATTTCCGATCACATAACATTAGGTTGTTGATTAAACACCTTGGGAGATGGCATTATAAGACAACAATTATAGAAATTGAGGCACTTTGGGAGAAGGTTACAATTACAGGTGCTATAACTCATAGTGTAGATATTTCATGATCTGAAATAAGAATCACAGGTCATATAGTGGCATTTACTATCTTAGACAGGCTTTTCATATAGTTTTTAAAAATAGAATTTTACTGCTTTTGATAGTTTAGGTTCTGGTTTAGAAATTGACAATCCAACCTTAATTAGAGTATTGATAAAATGAAAACCAACATTAAATTGGAATTTAAGATACTTTAATAAATCCATTTCCCTGAGGATGCTATCCAGTCTTACCGGTTACTATTAGTGCATCCTGTACACTTGCAGGGTCAGCAACACTATTGCACAACCTGTAAGTGTCCATGTTCGCTTCAGTATTAACTAGTGAGACTGGGTATTGTCCTTAGGAAAAAATGGTTTGATTAGTGATCTCAAATCCCAATTTACTACTGATTTGTGTTTTATCAAGACTTTAATTCATGTGATTAGATTTAACTCTTAACTAAAATCTCTTCTAATTGAAGTAATAATTCTGATCTTAGAATTCAATGTGTAATGAGTGTCTAGGATAATGAATGCCGCTGCATGACCTGTGATTTTTAGTTTTGGTTATGAATTGTCTATACTATGAGTTTTCGCATCTGTAATTGAAACCTTCTCCTGAGGTGTTTCAATATTGACTAAATTTGTTTTATAAAGCCCTCTTCCGAGGCGCTTACTCAACAACCTAAGTTGTGTATGCAAAAATCCTTGTGCAACTCCTTAGATCCATTAATAACCTCTCGATCAATCAACTAATCTTAGTCCACACTGCAATAACCACACGTTAGACCTCTCTTCGGAGTTAATCTAAGGTATTGAGTTCATTATGTCTATGACCAATAAACACGAAGCATTAAGCAAACACAATATGAAATAATGTCTCTAATTCAATAATTGCAACTAGGTATCACAAATCATGCATTGAACATCACATCCTAGACAAAGAAAAATTGATTAGCTTGACATGAATTTAATAGAAAACATTAAACTATAATTAAAAAAATAAATCACACTCAAGAAGTGAGAATAATCTTCAATTCCTAATTGGAATACAAGTTTTTGCTCTTTTCAGCTGTAACACCCCGCAATTCTACGAACGCGTTCCTTTACGTGTGAATATAAAATAAAATATTATTTTGTAAGAAAAATGAGAATAAAAAAAAGATAAAAAATAGCTTTTACAAAAAAAATAATAGATAAATAAAAATATAGATTTTAAAAATAATAATGTCTAAATTAAAAATACGAGGTTTGATAATAATAATAATAATAATAATAATAATACTAATAATAATAAATAAGTTAAAATCTTATTTTGTTTCAATCTAGGCAGAGACTATGCTTTAGAATAATAATAGAAAAATTTAGTAATAGAAATATTGAAAGGTTAAAAATTTAGTGATTCGAGAAAAAAATGTTGGGCTTAGTGAAATTAACGTTGAACGAAGTTGATATTAGAAGAAAAGTTAACATTGATCGAAAAAAGGAGAGAGAAAAAGTAATAAATGAATTAGAAATATGTTTATCTAAATATAGATATGGATGAAGATTTGAAAGAAATAAACAAGTGTAATTAGTAGTTGAATGAAATATTAATAGATCAAAAGACATTGGTGGATTTTAATCCAAAATTTATTTAAAGAGTGAAATTAATATGAATTGATAGAAAAAAAAGAGAAACAAAAATCTAGAAATTTCTTAATGATTCACGAACAAAAGAAAGATGGTGTTAGCTTTGGCGGCGGAGATGGAACAAATCAGAAATAAAAAAAAGTCTGGTTTTGGGTTGATGGGGAGCAAATAAAGCTGGATTTTTGGATTTTTGGGGAAGAAAAAATCCAGCTTTGAGAAGAGGAAAACGAAGAAGAAAGAAAAATAGAAAAATCCAAAAATCTGATGAGCAAATCCATTGGAAAAAAAATTTTCTGAAAATTCTGGAACGATGAAGAAAATCTAGACTCAAGAAGAAGAATCTGGAACACATTGAAAGAAGAAGAAACATGGAGGGGCGGTAATTTGGGGTTTTCATGGTTTCAGTGCGACGAACAAGAAGACGACGATGCAGCTGATGATTGGTGTCTCGGCGTGAAGAATAGAGGAAACAGAGGATGATGAAATGAAGAAGATGGACGGCGGATTTGTGCTGGAAAAATCAGCACGCACGTCTAGAAGCTTGAAGATGGATCTTGATTTGGGCGTCTTCAGTTTTGGGGTTTTGATGATAGGGATTTTTGGGTGGAGCCGAAAGGAAGAAAATGTAGAACTTGTGCAGCCATGAACCGCGAACACAGGAAGAATAGAGGTGGTGTGTTTTGGCCGTGATTGTGCGTTTTAGATTTTTGGTTGTGTGTTTCAAATTTTGGGCAATTTGGGTTGTGATCGAAGCAAGAATGTGAAGGAAAATACTTGCTGGTGCCATGAATTTGATGGGAGATGTGGGTTTTTGATGTTGCTGGTTCATGGCTGTAAAACAGAGGAAATTCGTATTGTAATTTCTGAGTTTGATTTTAATTTTCGTTGCTGGAAATTAAATTAGTTGTGTTTGATTTATGGTCGGATTAAAATGAAAAACGAAGAAGATGGAAGCTATAATTTTGGATCGTGAATTGAGTTGGGTTTTGCTGCTATTTGACCGTAATTTGGAACAAAATTTGTTTGAGTATTTTGTTGCAGCTAATCCGTGATTGAAGAAGATGAAAAACGATGAACATATTTTCTTTGTGTGTGTAATATGAAAACTAGGGCGTATTGGTTTTTGGTGGCCGTTGGTGATGGATTTGGGATTTATGAACGTGATGGGGCATATGGAGAAGGAGTTTCAGATTTAAAAGGAGGAATCTGATGATGTAATTTGGAGTTTTGCAAAGGTGTTATAAGGATCAAAATAGAAGAAGGATGTAAAGAATGATGGAGTAAGGATATTTGATTTTTTGGCTGCGCGAAGGGCGACGTGCAACAAAGAGGCTTCATCATTGGCGTCTTCATCATTGGCGTCATTCTCGTGAAGAAGATGACGAAAGATAAAGTTTGGATTTTGATTTTGGATAATATGAAATTTATTCTTAAATGATTTTAAGAGACAAAAACAAATGAAATTAGAAATTTAAAACTTTATTAAATATTTTAGTAGAAATATTAATTTCGATGCTTGTGAATTTTGATAGATGCTTAGAATATGAATATCAAAACTTGGAAAATTTGAAGTTTTAAATATTAGAAATCAAATTTTATTTAGAAGTTAGATGCAAATAGAAAATATTAAAATCTTCTTATTCAAATAAGAATTAATTAAATTAATTATGAAAATTAGTTTAGAATATTTATTTAATAATTCAAATTAAATAAATTAAATATTAGATTATTTATTAATTATTGAACATGAGGATAAATTGAATTAATGAAATTAAATCACTTAATCTTTTAAATTTGGTTGGTAAAGAAATAGTTTTCTAACACATTAATAGTTTTATTTAATATTAGAAGTTTAAAATTTAATAATTCAATTAGTTGAAAACATGAAAAATAAATATTTAGAAGTTTAAAATCTTTTATAAAAAAAGGATAAAATTTTAGGCCCTGAAATTAAACTTATTACAGTTAGAAGTTTTATTTCGTTCGTAACTAATTTAATTACGATATAAATAACGTATTTAAAATTGTGGAGACTTTCAAGTGAGATGAAAATCTTATTTTAAGTAAAATAAGATTTATTGAACATAAATTATTTATTTTTAAAACCCAATTTAAGTTTTAATATTTTTGAATTATACGTTTGGCACAAAATGAATTATTAAGAAATGAATAAGAATTAGGAACTTAGAAAAATTTTATTGATTGTTAAATTTCAGATTTGACAATTTATAGCGTCGGATTACTCGAAGGAAAGCAAGAGAGCCCTGAAGATCTGCAAAATCAGGCGGGCATGACTTCCTTGCTCATGTGTATTATATAGATTTAAAATTCAAAGCATTTGGTTGATAATTATAAGTTATTAGAATCTTATTAGGAAACTGATTGAAATTGGTTGGATTATTTAAATTATACGTGATGTATGATAAATTATTGAGACTCGTGCATAATCATCTCATGCCATAATTGAATATAAAGATTTGCACTTAGATTTACTCAATTATAATAGGCATGATTAGAAAAGTATGCATTTAGATCCCATTGGTTACTCATGCACATCTTCATGTTAACTTGCATGCATATTGGAATTATTTTTCTCGTGTATTATGTGATTGCTTGATGTAATTGAAATTGTTGTAAAATCAAAATAAGACGATGGTTTATTAAGAATCCACGTACCAGTGCGATTGACGAGCCCAAGGCGGATCGAGGTGACATCTCTTATATGTTACCATTTGAGATTGATGAGCCACAAGGCGGATCGTAGGTATTCCTAACTGGAGCTGTCTGGGACAACTAGAAGTCCTTGAGAGATGGTAATCAATGTTAGCAAGTATGCTCCCTCGGATTGTGACTCTAACAGGTAACCGGCCTTAGACGTTACCTGAGATTTGTTTCTGATTCAAATCACAAAGAATATCAAGAGGCATCTCAACCCTCTTCCAGTCTTAGATTCTGACTAAAACAAATGAATGCTTGAACGCCTAATGTTTGAAAGTGTTTGTAATGTTTTGGATTGAGTCTGTATAATGCATGTGATGTGTAAGAATGATTCACTAGGCTTTCGAGCTCACTCCGATTTTATTTTTCAGGTACACATGGAAGTAGAGTATGGTAATTTACATTTGAAGACTTGCATTTTACTTAGACACCTCATGGGGAGGTTGTCCGGGTTATGTGACTTTAGAGGTTATATTTTGTTTATTTTACTGAAACGATTTTCATGTATTTATTTGATTTTAAATTCAGTTAACCTAATTTGTAAGCAATATTTTATTTTTGACATTTTGTTTTGATTTCAAGTTTTAAAGTATTTTCGCTGCATTATTTATGATTTGTATTGCTAAATCCGGTGAATGTGTTGAAAAATTATTTTGATCTTTTGTTTTGTATAGAACATCTAGATAGACATTGACTTGAGACTTAATGGTTATGAATTTAATTTTAAAGAAAAAAGATTTTTGACACAAGAAAATTTTTGGTAGCACCTTGATTTTTATCGGGCAACAATACACACGTGAAAGGAGGTTCGGTTGAAAATTGGGGTGTTACATCAGCTGTCACAAGTGATTCCTTTCCGAATTAGGTATATTGGGCTCTAATAACCTCTCCTATTTATAGTCATACACTAAAAAAATCCTAAAAAAATATAAAAATCCCAATAATCACTCGAGTGACTGCAGTCAGTGATATCCTTTAGTAAAAATTGGAATCTTCTCATTCTGTCCACCGCGGTCCATCTTTTTATTCACAAACCATGTTCTGGTTACCACGGTCACTGGATCACCAACCGCGGTAACTAGTGAGCTTTTTCCTCGTGGTGTCCTTCTTCAGCTACCGAGATCTTCGGTTATTTGACCACGGTCTCTTGGCACTTCTTTATGATTTCTTCTTCTTTTTACCTTCATATGATGTATTTTTCTTTTGTGCTTCAACCTGTACCCTGTAATACACTCAATTTCCTTTCTCAGACATCATTAACTCATAAAAGAGTTTCAAAACTTTAAAAACAAAGCTTATAAAGAAATTAAATAATGCAGATCCCTAAATAATATGCTAATGGTAACAATTATGCAGTTCTTCAACTAATTCTCCCTTTATTTCCTATAAAATGCAATAAATCACCTAGACTAATGTTAGTTTGCTATGCAACTAACAAACACCTAGCCTCAAAACCCGCTCGAGTCACGACACTTGAGGGTCGAGCGTCAGGGTAGGGAATTCAATGGGTACGCTAGCTCACGACCCATTCAAGTAGCTAGTACACCTGATTCCGGACCCGCTCGAGTGATGGCCATAGGTTGGGTTTGCTAATTTGACTAAAGCCTGGATATAGTTTTTAACGGCATGGATTTGAGACATTTTTTTGAAATTGTTGCACTGTTTATAACTACTTTCATACTATGCCAAACATTCGAATGCTATATCATTTTTACTGCTCATGCACACATACATTATTTTGGACTGCTAGTTATGGTTGACATGCTAGTCTTACTACTCATTGAGCCATGTTGATTTAGACTCACCACTCTATTAATATTTCAGGTTCTTCGGTGGCTGATAAAGGGAAGGGCATGGTGATCGCCTAGCTCCCTAACGCTTTCTATTCCTTTTTGGTCTTTTGATTGGAGGTTGGTCATTCCTTGTATATGTATAAATGGTCAACTATGTTTTTTGAACAAGACAGACATGTAATATGATTTTTACTCTTCATATGATGTTTACTTTCACTTTGAGTCTTTAAATTATTTTAATATCGTTTGTTGTATGAGATTGAAAAATGACTTAATAGTGGTTGGGCAAACTTGATATGGTGAGTGAGTTCGTCGGGCTATTGTGCCAATTGGGCTGCCTTTGGCCTAGGGAAGGGGTCTCGACAATTAATTTGATAAAATATTTTGACCATGCTATGGTGGTTCCTAAAACATCGCCCAAGTTTTGCAAGTCATCTATTTTTCTATATAATTCAACACTTGGATCAATGACATTATTCACCAAAACTCTCCAGCACTCCCTTCCAAGAGGTGCATTGTAAACTCTTGTTGTATAATCTGTTGATGAAAATTTTCCTTCAGCTACAATAACTTCATCTTCACCATCTTTTGGGTACCAATGCATTAATAAACAATCATCATTTTCTTTTGGAAGACGTGTTTCCTCCAGTTCCACTTCCTTGTTATGACTACATCAATTCAAACAACCAAAAAAAAAAATTATGGATACTAGTTAAAGAAAGTTTTAAAAATAAATTAATAAATTTTAGCCAGAACATGATAGTTATCCTGAGTTTGACTTTTTATAATATCAAAAATATCAACACATGTACCTTGCCCCTTATCCTGAGTTCATGCATTTCATACATGCATGAACTACTAATGAATAGCATGGACGTTACCAAATAAAACACTTAGAGTACTTAGTGAATAGCATAAAGATCCAATGCAAGGGCAACACAAAAATTTGGATTACATAACTGGGTGCGTCATTCAAATATGTGTGCTATTTTCAAGCTTGAATCAACAATTCAAAGAATGCAAAGTGTCCATTAAGATAAAAGATAATAATAATAAGAAATTTCTAAATAATTTAAATTCTACACTTCATAGATCTCAAGTGTCATAAAAATTATATATATATATATATATATGCTCATTGATTGTGGCCACCATCTTATTGGATTTAAGTGCAATGAGATTCTAAATTTACTAATTGAAACTTAAGTGGTTTTTGCCTTGTGTCTCCAGTGTAACTTTCGGTCATATTATGAAGCCATTGAAGTACATAAAAAATTTCACATATCATATAAAAACGAAGGTCTTGACAACAACAAAAAAGAAAAATTAATAGCTCATTCAATTATCCTTAAATGAACAAGTATTTTAGTTTTAAAAATATAAAATAAGTTATTCAATAAATATGATATTTGGATAGCAACTATAGTAATCAAATGACATAGGATAAATGTCTCATAAGGTAATTTATACCTTTGTAATAAAAATTATTAAATGACTATGTATACCTGGCATAATTATATCAAAAGAATTTCTACTCTCTTTTGGGCATCTTTCATTCCTTCAATATCTTGTTTAAGATAGGTGACTGTCTCTTCTAGTTCTTTTTCTCTTTCTCTTTTTCGACCACATGTATCAACACTTGAGGGGGAGACTCCAAAGCTAAGCCCTTGAACACGCCCATGCCTTTCTGGCCTTAATACTTGGTTAAGAGCATCATTTTTTATGTTATCCATCCCTATTGAGGCAGTAGAATTTTGGCTAAAGTCTTTTATTTTTTTTCCCTACAATTTAATATTAATACATTTATTAATTTATCATAATAAAGCATATAATTATGAATAGACAATTGAGGAAATGAATTACCAATGTTTCACTTATTGCTTCATCTAAAGGTGTGCCATTCTTCCTTAGATGTCTTTTAGTCCACAGGTTCACCCTTGAAACACATGACAACTCCAGATTTTCTTGCATCTACAAGATATGACAAATAGAAATTAAAGCATGATATTGCAAAAATATATAGTTAATAAACACTTCAACTAGATTATACTTACCATTTCATGCTCCAATTGAGCATAAACCTTATGGCTTAAAGTGTGTAGAAGCTTATTTTTGCTTCTAATCTATTTGAATTTGTTACTTGTGGCCTACAAGATTAATATATAGAAGAATAATGTTTTGCAAAAACATTAGTACAACTAAAATTCTTTTTTGGTTCAATATAACTCATACTTATAAAGACAAGATATAGTCACCTCAAATTTAGAAGATAATTTCTCATTTACAAATAAGTCCCATGCTTGATCATTTAAAATGTTTTTTGGACATAATTTGTCATACAATTTAGCATTGGCCTTTGTTTTCTTTTCAAGTTGTCAAATTTGTTTGATGATTCTTGACTTGTACTGCCTTCAACATTTTTCCATCAATTGAAATGCTACCTTTTTGTGTGAATCATCTACTATAAATCGTTGCTGCATCAAATGTAACAAGTCTAAATATATCTGTGACTCAGTAGTAGAACAAAAATCAAATTCTAATTACGTACACCTTAACCAATGACCATAACTCATCTTTTACAACTAAATCAACACGGTTCCATTTTTAATCACTATCGGCACATGTTCACGAGCAAGGACACCCATGTATGAAGAGTACTTTTCAGAATTTGTGGCAATTGGTTGACCTCTATCATTAAATTCCACAGGCATAGGTGTGGCTTTTTCATTAGTTAATCCCATTTGTGTAGGGCCTCGTTTATTCTTCCCATTGTCTTCATTTGTATGTTCTGATATAAGGTGTTCTTATGTAGGTCCACATTTTTGCTTGCCCTTGTCTTTTGCATCTGTTAACAAATTAGTTTGTTCATGTGTTGAAGCCTCATTTGCCTTGCTTTTACCAACATAAATCATTCGATATCTTTGACAAATTATATCAGCAATTATTACATTGCACTATTTAGTGGCTCTTTTTTATGCATTCTTTGAAGACGAAGTAATAACATATAAAGCTTGTAAGTAAATAAGATGTTATAAATTTCTTAGAGAACACAATAACTAAAGAAAAAAAAAATCACAAGGCTGACTTTTACCTCTCCACTGGTTATTTTTCACAAACTTTAATGCTTTTTGTGTCCTTGATGAATTTGTACTTGAAGGTTAATTGTTAATACAACACAACAATATATAGTAAACACTTAACAGTCATCTTAATTGTATTTTTGTAACAATGAACAATTTGAAAAAAAAAAAAACACTCCTTATGCTTTATAATGTTATCACATATACTTTAACAAAATTTATTAAACACATATACATCATGCAAAAGAGAATTTGTATTTAATATATTTTCCTTTCAAATCCAATTTTGATATGCTACATATTAAAACTATCAAATATTGTTGAAAGACATAATGATAATCTTAATTTGTATTATAACAATAATGAGCAATTTGACAAAAGAAAAAAAAAACACCCATTTTGATCCACAATCAGATTAACAAAACTTGTATATAAAGTATACTAATTTCTAGAAAACAAATCTCTCCAAAATAATTAAAAAAGAGAACATACATTTTAGTGTATTTGCATTACTCATCTAAGAATTATATAATGTCCCCTCAACTTCAACTCGTACAGAAGACTTCGTTTCTAACAATATTTTGAGAACTCAAATTTGATGTGCTACATGATAATGCACCATCCTTAACTAGGAAAAAAATTATTATGATCATTAATTGGTGCTTGCAATACTACATACCAACTTGATGATTCACTTTCTTGAGAATAAAATATTTGTTTAGCTTGTGATGCCAAAATAAATGGATCTTTTTCAAATTGAGTTTGCCTTACGTGGCGGTTAACCAATGTAAATCCATCTTCAACCTTGACACTTTTTGTAATATTTGCCCAATCACATCGAAAAATAGGAACATGAAATTTCCAATCATCTAAAAGTATAATTTCTCTAAGAACTCCATAATATGAAACATTTCCATTGACTTGTGATTGGTCTCTTGCACTGTCCCTACAAAGTGTGTTTGCTTCAACTAAAACTCCATTATTTTGGCAACAAGTTTCAACATCTTTTGTGTGAAATCAAAACCCATTTATTATGTATCCGGTATGAGATATGACTTGCTCTCTTGGGCCTTTGGCAAGCCACCTCAATGTATCTGAGACATTATTGTGCCTAGAAATGTCTTTGATCTGCAAAGAGAAAATGTATAATATATTCATATAAGATCATATAATCAAGGAAAAACCAAAGTAAAGGTGTGAAGCACCCTCTTGCCTAGCCATCCACTAAATATTTCTATATGCTTCTTATTCGACAAATTTCTATTCCTTGAGTCTTATATATGAAGCTTTAAGTTCATCAAGATGCATTCTATCAAAAAAAAAAAAAAGAAGAAAGAAATAGGCCAATCCCCAATTTGAAATCTTAGATTATTTGAATATTTACATGGTAGCTTAAATATTAACTCTATATATAGTTCGATCTCTGCAAGATTGAACAAAATGTATCGATGAACAACTTTTAACATATTATCAGCAATGGTGAGCAATCTCCTTTGAGATATTGGATGCCCTTCTAAGTTGGCTTCATCACTCAAATCATCATTGCGTGCACCATGATTGCCAAACTTAGATGCTAGGCAAAAGTATTTGCTACAAAATATTGTACATTCTTTAGCCAAATATTGTTTAGCAATGAAACCCTTAGGCTGTGCTTTGTTTTTTACATATCCTTTAAGTACTTTTGTAAACCTAATGTAATACTTAAAATTTTAGTGACATAATAGCTAAAATTTGAGTTTAAAACACATTTTATTAGCACATATACGTATATATTCATATATATATATATATATATATATATATATATATATATTTGTCATTGATATGCAATTAATTAGTTAGCATCGAAGTATAAAGGGATATGCATTGATTAATATTAGACATATAGAATTTTTGGGTAAATATACGCTTCTCTATTTGAATAAGAAAATAATATTTTTTGTATGATATTAATATAGAAAAGTATGTGTATAAAGTTTTAATTAGATGCACTCATGAAAAATAATATTTCGTTTAGTATGATAGTAATATACATAGAGAAGTATATGTGTAAAAGAAATGCATTCATGAATGAAATATCTCATTTGGTTTGATGTTAAGGTATGCACATGTAGGAAGTGATAATCCCACATTGGAAAGATAGAAACACTATTTGGAAGAGGGCCCTATATAAACCCCCCTACTCCACCAACTTCATTCATCCCAAAAGACAAGAGTTGAAAATTTCTCTTGTTCTCTCTCTTTGCCTCATTCTTGGCAACCTTAGTTCTAGTTCTTCTTTGCTTGAGCTATTTTAAATAGTTCACGAAGTAGTAGCAACAAAGTGCTACAAAGAATTTAGGAAGCGATCTTGAAGTGAGTTTCTTTCCTTTCTTTTAATTTATTATTTTGATTTAGATAATACTTGCTCGTTTGTTAGTTTGATTTTATTCTTTGCATTTGTGTCATTCAATTATCATGTTCCTCATGACCAAGAGAGTATGCTCTGTAGTAGCGTCTTGTACAATCTTCTACATCAGAAATCGAAAGTCGTTCTTCCTGCTTGAGAGAGTATGCTCTGTAGTTATGTCTCGTACGATCTTCTACATCAGAAATCGAAAATCTGTGCTTCTGTTGATTTATGATGTTATACTCTTGGTATGTTTAATTACTGTTGAAATATTTATTTACTATGCTCTTGCACACAAAAATAAGATTAACTAAGATTTTAGCCACGTACCGGTACGGGGGACTTTCTGTGTTCCATGTAGAATTTGGAACTGGCTGTCAATACTGATGCCAGAATGGAACGGGTTTCAAGAATGATCCCACTAGAAATGAGTTTAAGTTTCAGAATTGATCTCTCTCCCTAGATCTGGAGCACAGAGGTTATTCCCGTTCGGTCTAAATTACGACTGAATTAATATATTGGTTGAATCGAATTAATATCTGAAAGTGTTTAATATGCTTGCATTGTTTGGTTGAAATAATGGATTAAATAGATGGAATGATTCACTTGGTTTTTAGCTCACCCCCCTATTTTTCACATCTCAGGGAATTAATCAACTTACGAGAAGATTTATCTATTGAAAGTTTTTATTTATTTCAATGTAGGGCACATCGGCCGAAGCTAAATCATGTATTTCAGCTTTGAATTTATTTTTCGCTATAATGGATTATTGTACTTGAAATTTTTGAATGAATAAATGAAGAATCTTATTTATCCTGATGTCATTTTGTACATAGACTAATGTACGCAGGAACCCTAATGGATTTGGGTCCAAGAAGAAGAAAATGTAGCACGGGCCCGTCTCCCGGGCATCTCAAGATTTTTGATTAAAGAGAGTTGAACCGTCAGATGACGTAGAAGATGAGACTTGGGAGGCGGGGTGTTACACCTAAAACAAGCATAAACACAGATTGCATGAAAAGAAATTTGTTTGTGTCATTAGTGGATAAGGATGGAAAATAAGAAATAAAAGAAAAGGTCCAAAAAAACAACCTTTCTATTGGATACATCCAACGAAATTGCATTGGCCCACAAATAGAAACATCTCATGCAAGGTGAATTGATAAGTGAACCATGATATCAAAGAAAGATGGAGGGAAGAATCTTTCTAACATGCATAAGGTTTCAACAATATCATCTTCCAAGTCTAATAATTTATTTTGATTCACAACCCTAGAGCATAGTTGATTGAAAAACTTGCATAATCGAATAATGGCATTCCTTGGACCTATTGGCAAAATAAATCGAATAATGGCATTCCTTGAACCTATTGGCAAAATTCCCCTTAATGCCACTGGTAATAGTTGTTGCATTAACATATAACGATTATGAGACTTGAGTCCCATAATCGTGCATTCTGGCATTTGAACACAGTTGTTAATATTAGAACCATACCCATCAGGTACCTTCAAACATGCAATTCTTTCACCCAAAATTCTTTTTCCCACCTTAGAAAGACAATGAGATGCTGTAGGTAAATAGAATAACCCTTCTCTATTCTTTGCATGTAATTCTTTTTTAATTCCCATTCTCTCCATGTTAAGATGAGTATTAAGGACATCTTTAGATATTTCCTTGACATCTAACAATGTAAAAAAGAATGCTATCACATATATTCTTTTTAATGTGCATCATGTCCAAATTATGATGTAAGAGGAATGTCTGTATCAAATAATAATAATAATTTTATATGAAAAATGTTAAATAATGATATCAGGACATTTGGTTTCCTTGGACTACATGTGACAGACAGTCACTAAGTGCTCTAATGGACCTACCTCCCAAACTCAGAATGTTTTGAAATTTGGCATGTACATTCTAGGCATATCCTGTGACCTTTTCGCCAAATTTCAGCCCAAAATAATAATTTTTGATCACTCAATTGATTATTCACATTTCAATCCTAAAATAGGTTTTTCCCAATTTTTTAGTTTTCTAACTTTTTAAGTGCCTAATTTCCCCTCTCTATAGCACTGACCCAAGGGTCTATTTTACTGATTTTGAAAGGTTTCAGATCCCTGAACACTAGTCTATTAAGTATAATCTAAAACAGTAAGTAAGTATAACCCTAATCACCCTCAATTATAAGTTCCATCAAAGCAAACCTAAGGGATTTTTCAGAAAATATTTTAAGTCCTAGAATCCTAACTGACGAGGCACATTGGTAAGCATGGTAAATCATATTCACAAAAGGTTATGGTTCTAACTTTATACCTTCTTGTAGTCCCCAATGTGAGCTTTATTCACTCCAAACCTTGGCCTGATCCGATGCTCCTATCCACTTTAAAGGGTGGTTCAAAGTTACCTCTAACACTACTTTTCTGCAAAACTGTTGTCATAGTCGGCGAGCAGTCCACTTTGGCCCTATTTTTGACACACTTATAGAGTTTATTTGCTATTTTGTACAAAATGAAAGTTAAAGTAAATGCTTCAAAGTTTACAAGGAGCTATTAAATGTCCAAAACGAACCTCGAATGGGTGATGAATCGGCTCCAGGAAGTTCAGATCAACACATAGTTTCAGTTTTCTGGGTTTTCAAGTGTTGAACAACCCATTTTCTTAGCTGGTTTCGTCTCTACTGGTTGTGCAATGGTGGCCAAGGCTTGTAGGAACTTGAAGAGGAGTGTGAGGGCTTTCCAAAGAGTGGTCTCTTGCTTGGTTTGGCTTAGGGACGAGGGAGAACGAAGGGGTTGAAGTGGTCTTTCAAACATGCAAATAACATTAAAAATGGTGATTTTGTTGCATGATTTGGGGGTCTTCTTGCATGTCAACACTTCACCACGTGGCTTGTTGAGTTGCCTGCAAGGTGCACAAATATCCACTGCTTGTGCTCTGCTCGGTGGAGCTGCCGAAGTGGAAAAATTTGGCGGCCAAAACCACCACCTACAGTTGGTTTGCTCGTTGGAAAAGAAGGAAACTAGGAAAATAAAAGAAGAGGGGAGAGAAGGAATAGAGGGTGGGGGCGCTGAGCCTGGCCAGCACGGGACATTCGGCCCGTGCCTGTGCGGCCCGCCCAATGACGGGCCTCAGATATATATATATAAATTTGGCATTTTTTTATTATCAAAAATTCTTTAATCCACCATTTCTCATCAAAATCTCCAATTATATACCATTCCTACCATTTATACAATTATTTCCTCCAAAAATTGAATAATCCATCAAAAACTACATTTTTTCTCCCAAAAATTTTATTAATTTCTTTAAAAATTTTATCATTATTCCAAAAATTCAATAATCAATTCCAAAAATTATTTTTCTCAAGAAATCACATTTTCCCTATAATTCCACATATTTTCTCCTTAAATTTACATTTTTTTCCATTATTCTCATTTTTTCTAATAAATAATATAAAATTAAAAAAATTGAGGTACACCCTTGTATTTCCATTAAAAATTTTAAAAAATACATATGTCATACTCAAATATTTTTGTGTATCAAAACATGGGTCATCACAGCCTCCCCTCCTTATTAGAAATTCATCCTCGAAATTTTCACTGTTACAGATAATACAAGTCAAGGAGCAAAACTCATCAGCTCGAGATAGTGGCGGATCATAAAATCCTCAGTCTCCCATGTATCCTGCTCACCACCATAGAACTGCCAGGACACTCGTACCATTGGTATCTCCTTGTTGTGTAACCTCTTCACAGCTCGGTTTATGATGGGCACAGACATCTCATCAAATGTACAGTCCTCTCGCAGCACAATATGTCTCCAATCAATAATATGAGAGGGGTTGGAGTGATATTTCCTCAGCATAGAAACATGAAATACATTTTGTACACCTGATAGTTGTGGCGGTAACGCTAGCCGATAAGCAACGGGGCCTATCCTCTCAAGGATATCAAAAGGCCCAATAAATCTCGGTGCGAGCTTTCCTAAAATCCCGAATCGTGTTTGCCCCTTGCAAGGCAAAATGTGGAGGAGGATATGGCCCCAACATCAAACTCAAGGACTCTTCTCTGGTTCTCTGCATAACTCTTCTGTCGGTTTTGAGTGGCCTTCATATTTTGTCTAATCCTCTGTATCTTCTTATTCTGCTCCTGTATGAAGGCAGGGACTAAGACTGCCCTATCACCTGTCTCAGCCTAGCAAGTGAGGGACTTGCATGGTCGACCATATAACACCTCAAACGACGCCATCCTCATGCTCGACTGATAGCTGTTATTATAAGAAAACTCACATAGAGCTAAGTGATCCTCCTGACTACTACCAAAATCCAAAATGCAAGACCGCAGCATATCCTCATCAGGGATCTGAATCACACTCTCAGACTGGCCATCAGTTTGTAGATGGAATGTTGTAGTAAGGTTCACCCTCGTCCCCAATTGAGTTTGCAATGCTCGCCAAAATCGGGACGTGAACCTTGCATCTCTATCAGCCATAATAGATAGGGGAACCCCATGAAGCCTCATAATCTTTCTAATATAAAGTCGGCTCAATCGCTCCATTGAATCCTTGGTATGCATAAGGAGAAAGTGGGCAGACTTCGTCAAACGGTCCACAACACCCCAAATAGCATCATGAGTCCGCTGTGTATGGGTAGTCCTGTAACGAAGTCCATAGTAATGTGCTTCCACTTTCACTCCAGTATAGACAAGGGTTGTAACGATCCACCGGGTTTCTGGTGCTTAGCCTTAACCTAGTGGCACGTGTCACTTCTTTAAATGAAGACTGCTAGGTTTCGTTTCATCTCGGACCACCAATATGTGCGTCTAGCATCTTGGTATATCTTATTGGCACCTGGATGAATAACATATCTCGATCGGTGTAGCTCCTCGAGCACACTGCGTCTCAGGCTAGCATCGTCTGGTACCCATAGCCGTCCCCTGAACCTCAGTGCACCCTGTGAATCTAGTGACCACTCTCTTTGAGAAGCATCATTCGCCTAAGCCCTGAACATATCATAGTCGGTTTCACGAGGCCGTCCCTCCGTGTATCCTAAACCTGAACTGGCTGGGCTGTAATATGTGCATTGACTCCAGCCTTAGTAGATGACTCATAGATACTCATGATCGAAGCAAAATCTAGCATCATCCACTTATGGGACATATGTCTCGCCATGTATGCAGTCTCGACGCGTTACCTACTCAAAGCATCAACCACTACATTAGCCTTCCCCAGGTGGTACTCAATAGAAAAATCATAATCCTTCAATAGCTTCATCCATCGTCTCTGCTTCATTGTTTAGATCTTTCTGTGAGAACAAATACCTGAGGTTCTTATGTTCTGAGTAGAGCGTAAAGAG
This sequence comes from Tinospora cordifolia, assembly GCA_030144865.1. NCBI lineage: Eukaryota > Viridiplantae > Streptophyta > Magnoliopsida > Ranunculales > Menispermaceae > Tinospora > Tinospora cordifolia. The sequence goes on from JAJIYU010000568.1 coordinate 34,286, forward strand.
CTCGCCATAAAGATAATGTCACCAGATCTTAAGTGCAAATACTACTGTTGCCAACTTTAAGTCATGTATAGGGTAGTTCTTCTCATGATCCTTCAACTGTCGAGAGGCAAAAGCTACTACCCTATCATCCTGCATCAATACACAGCCCAAGCCTATCTGTGATGCATCAGTATATATGGTTAGCTCTTGGTCGGGCTCTGACAACACTAGTACTGTAGCCGATGTCAATCTCTGCTTAAGCTCAAGAAATGCTTCCTTGCACTTATCAGTCCATACAAAAGGGGCATCCTTCTTAGTTAGCTTCGTCATCAGAGTTGCAATCCTCGAGAAGTTCTGGACAAAACGATGATAACAACCTGCTAAACCCAAGAAGCTACGGATCTCCATCACTGTGGTAGGTCTTGACCAACTGATAACTGCCTCAACCTTAGAGGGGTCCACAGAGATACCCTTAGCTCTAATCACATTATCCAAAAATTGGACCTCTGATAGCCAAAACTCGCACTTATTGAACTTAACATATAATCTATGCTATCTCAAAGTCTGCAGTGCAATCCTCAGGTGGTTGGTATGCTCCTTGTGGGACCTCGAATAGATCAATATGTCATCGATGAAGATAATCACAAAAGTGTCGAGGTATGAGCGGAACACCTTCTGCATGAGGTCCATAAACATGGCTGGGGCATTTGTCATGCTGAGCGGAATGACCAAGAGCTCATAGTGCCCATATCGAGTGCGAAACACAGTATTCGGCGAATCTTCATCCCTGACTCTTAGCTGATGGTACCTAGACCTTAGATCAATCTTCGAAAACACCTTGGCACTCCTAAGCTGGTCAAACAAGTCATCGATACATGGGAGGGGATACTTGTTCTTGATCACCACCTTGTTCAGCTGCCAGTAGTCAATACATAGGCGGAGACTCCCATCTTTCTTCTTCACAAACAATACCGGCGTGCCCCAAGGTGACACACTGGGGGAAATAAAGCCCTTACTCAACAACTCTTCCTGCTGGACCTTCAATTCTTGCAATTCCTTAGGCAACATGCGGTAAGGAGGAATCGATACAGGTCGTATCCCTAGAATGATCTCGATAATAAAGTCGATCTCCCGCTTAAGAGGCAAGCTGGACAGATCCTCAGGGAATACATCAGAGAAGTCTCTGACAACTGAGATCTCATCAATAGACGGTCGTGCATGTGCCTCATTTATGGTCTTCAAGCAAGCTAAAGTGTCAACCTCATGTTGCATCACCAATCGGCCCTGAGCACTTTGTCTATTTGAAGCTCTACCCTAGAAGACAATAGTAGGTTGGCATGGAATCTGAAACACAACCCTCTTGGCAAAGTAGACAACATATGCATGGTACGCAGCCAGCCAGTCCATACCAAGTATGGCATCAAACTCGAGAAGTTCCAATACTCGGAGGTCTACTATAGTCTCAAAATCTTCTAGCCTAAGTACATATCTCTCACAGATCATGTTGAGGTAGATGCGTTCCCCAGCAGTAGTGCTCAACATCAACCAAGTAGGAGCCCTAACTGGTCTAAGTCCCAATCTATTTACGACACATCTAGAAATAAAGGACAAAGTAGAACTAACATCAATCAATACATAAACAGATGAATCACAAAGTGAGACAATACCTTCCACCAAGGTCCTCGTCAAATCAGGGTCACGCTGGTTGATGGCCTGTGCTCTATCTCTGATAACTAGAGCAGAAGAACTAGGACCACCAATAAGAGTCAGACACTCAACCTTCTTGTGTCTAACCTGTCTACACTGATAACACGTAAGGGGCGGTCTCTGTCCTCCCTGATAGATCTGACTCTGTCCACGGCCTCTACCACAGCCCCTGCTTCGGTCCCCTGAAAATGTGCTCTACACGAACAAGAACAGAAAGGAAGATCCGAATTATGGGAGAAGATGAATTATCTAGAAATCTATAGAAACCAAAATCTGATTTTTCTCTTGGGTTGGGGATGACGATCGGATGAAGAGTAAGATGATAGAAAGAAGAAAGGAATTTGGGGCTTTGGCAATTTGCGAACAGAGGAACGAAGAACAGTGTACTTTGTGGTGCGAGGAAGAAGATTGAAGTGAAGAACAAGGAGATTAGTGGCTGCTGTCCAAAAAAGAACCAAATCCGAAAGATGAAGGTTACTGCTCGCTAGTTGTGGATTTGGGATTTTTGGCTCGTTGCTGACCATGTATTAAAAAAAAAAAAAAAAAATAGAGGATTGAAACAGAGGAAATAAGGAGCAAGGTAAGGTTTATGGTTGTGTGTCGTGCGTTTTCAGATGTGGGTAAAATGGATTTTGGGATTTTGTTTTTCGTTTTGTGATGTGAAAATCATGAACAAGGTAAGATTAATCTGGGTTTTCTTGATTCGGGGATTGATTTGTTGTTGCTACCCATGAAGAATGATGGAGAATTGCCGCAAAACACGAGCAGAAAAGGAGGAAACGAACTTCTGATTCTTGTGTTTTGGAGTGGGTGTTCAGCAGAAAAGAGAAGAAGCAGCAACTACTTCTTTTTCGTTGTTCCTTTTTGATTCGTAGCTGCATAAAAACGGTGATGATGCTGGAAATTTCTGGGTTAATTTCTTGTCTAAGGCTTGATGTTTGGCATTATTTTGTTTTAATCCATGAGGAGTGGTGCGATTTGATGCATTTTCTAGATTGAGTGGATGAGAACGAAGAAGAGAATAGAAGTTGAGCCTGCTGGTTTCGAGTGTTACGGCTGCTGGGTGCATGAATGACGAACAAGAAACCTGGATTTTGAGTCCCTAAAGATAAATAATAGTTTCAGATCTTGCTGTCCACTTCGCACAAAGTAGAACACGATTTGGATGAATAACACAGAAAGTGATTTGGGTTTTGAGTGTGGTCGTTGCTAGTCGTGGAAAAAAAAAAAAAAAAAAACAAAATGAAGAACGTGATGTGTGTTTTTGATTTGGGTTTTTACTACTACTTGATTGTGATTTGAGGAAAATTCATTTGGGTGTTTTGCTGCTATTTGACTGTGATTTGGAGCCAAATTGTTGGAGTATTTTGCTGCTACTTATTTGTAAAGGAAGGTGTTGGTTTTTAGGATGAAGAATGATGAATAAACCTTTCTTTGTGTGGGTGTAATCTAAAAATTTGGGACGTATTGGTGTATGCTGGCCGTTGGTCATGGAGTTGAGATTTTTTGATGATGAACGTGATGAGGTAGATGGAAGGAATTATATATATATATATAGAACGTGAGGATGAAATTGGGAGTTTTACGAAGGTATTATAATGATCAAAATAGAGGAAGAATATGAAGAATGATGGAGTAAGTATATTTCATTTTTGGCTACACGAAGAACGACGTACGACAAAGAGCTCCGATGTGGGGCGTCATTCGCACGAAGAAGACAAAGAAGGGTACGAAAATAAATTTATTTTAATTTAGTTAAACTTTGTAATTTTGAACTAAAATTAAATTAGAATAAATTATAAAAATAATTTAACTTAAATTTTAAATGTTTAGCAAATTTGAAAAGAAAGATTTATATTTTAGAAAATTTAGAATTTAAAAAATCTATAATTTAGATTTAGTATTTTAAAGATGCATAAAGTATTAAAAAGAGCAACTTAGGAATCTTTAGGTGATAAATTAATATTTTAGAACTTAATTCAAATTAGATGTAAAATTTTTTTTTATTTAAGTGGAATGAGACTAACTACACATGAATAAATTATCTTTGGAACTCAAATTTAAGTAACAGTGTTTTAGATCATTAATTCTAATCTAAATAAAATTTATTTAGAAATGAATAAATCATAGAAACTTGAAAAATTTATTTATGGGAGTTGTAAAATTTAGAGTAAAGGTTTAAATTAGTAGAAGTATCATTTTTATAAAATATAAGCTAAGAAACATTTTAAACTAAATTTGGAAAAACAATGAAGACTTAGAAAATAAATAGAATTAACCCTGAATTAGATGAAATTAATATTTAGACTTTACAATCATTCAAAAATTATTTAAGTTTAAGAATATTTTGAATAAGATTGAATGTGAACTAAGAACTTAGAAAAGTTTTTATTGATGACTAAATTTTAGATATTACAATCATAGTGTATCGAATAGTTCGAAGACAAGCTAGGTGGCCCTGAAGATCGACGGAATCAGGTGGGTGTGATTTTCTTGCTTATACATATTATATGAATTTAAAATTCAAAACATTTGTTTGAATAATTTTAGGTCATTAGAACTTTATTATGAGATTAATTGAACTGGTTTGATGTCCTTAAATGACGTGCTCGTGTGATGGTGTGATTGAATGACAGCTCTTTCATTTTATGCGTAAATATTTCATGACCTGCATAAATAGAGGAAATGCATTAGATAGCATTAGTTATCCATTGGATTATCATGTAGGCTGCATTTTATAACATTTGTTATTTATTTAGACTACTATTGCATCGTATGCATAATTTTCAAAATTATCTATTGGATGGTGAAATGGTTGAGTCTGATTGAAATTGTATGTGAAACTAAAGTAAGACAACAGATTATTAAGAATCCACGTACCGGTGTGATTAATGAGCCTGAAGTGGATCGAGGTGGCATCTCCTATATGTCACTGCTTGAGATCGACGAGCTACAAGGCGGATCGTAGGTGTTCCCACCCTTGAGCTGCCTATGATAGCTTGAAGTCTTTGGGAGACGGTACGAGCTGCGGTAAGGACTCTCCCTTAGGCTGTGATATTGATGACTTGACTGATTCTATATAGTATTTGAGACTTTCTATGATTAGACGAGATCACGGGGAATACCGCGAGGCATCTCAACCCTCTTCTGGTCTCAGACTTCGACTAAAACTAAATCGATGTTTGAAACGCCTAATGTTTGAAAGTGTTTGTAATGTTTTGGATTAAGTCTATATAATGCGTATGATGTGTAGGAATGATCCATTGGGATTTTTAGCTCACTCTCATTCTATTTTTCAGGTACACATGGATGTAGAGTACTATAACTTACGTCAGAATACTCGCACTATAATTGGACACCTCATTGGGGAGATCGTTCGGGATAGGTGGCTTGGAGGTCGTATTTTTCTACTGAAACGATTTTCATGTATTTATTTTGATTTTAAATTCAATCAATCAGATTAGTGAACAATATTATATGTTTAACATTTCTATTTTAATAAAAGTTTTTAAAGTGATTCTGCTACATTATTTATGATTTGTATTCTCTGATTGAAGTTGTTTTATTTAACTGTAGAAATCTAGTGAATGTATTGTGAAATTGTTTCGATCTTTTGTTTTGTACAAAATGTACTTTGAGATATTTTCTGGAAAAAAAACTACTGCTTGATTGGAAATTAAAATTGAAGAAAGAAATTTAACAGAGGAAAAATTTAAGTAGCATCTTGATTTTCAACGGGCGACGATCCACACGTGAGGTAACACGTGTCAAGAGGTCTAGTTGAAAATTGGGGTGTTACACCGCGGTAATTGCATGTGTGCCTTAAAGGTGTCTTCTGGTAACCGCGATACACAGAATATAACATTCTATGGACCATGATAGGTGCACCAATGATTGCTGATTTCTTTCTGTAAACCGCGGTCCATAGAGTTAAGGTGTTTTGGTTACCGCGATCGGCAGAAGTAAGAATAGAATTTTTCTTTCCCCCCCTTTTTTATGCTAAGTCCTAAACCTTATGAGACTAAGAACTTACGAAATCAAAATTTTAAAATCTACATGCATCCTATAAAAATGAAAAAATATAAACAAAATTAATGCAACAACATAAAAATCAATAGTGGGTTGCCTCCCACTCAGCGTTTTGTTTAACGTCGTTAGCTCAACGAGGATAAAGTGTGTCAATCTTGAAGTTCTACTAGCTCTACTATCTATTTGGTCCTCTGCAAAATATCTTCAACCTCTGACTGTTCACTTTGAATTTATGCCCATCTAGCAAGCTTTGAACCTCCACTGTGCCATAACGGAACACTTATGTAACAAGGAAGGGTCCTGACCAACGAGAGTTAAGTTTTCCAGGAAACAACTGGAGTCTAGAATTGAACAATAGCACTTGCTGGCCTGGTTCAAAATCTTTCTTCTCAATGAGCTTGTCATGCCATTTCTTTGTTCTTTCTCTGTAAATAGTATTGTTCTCGAAAGCATCACGGCGGAACTCCTCAAGTTCTACTAGTTGAAGTAGATGGTTCTCCCCATAGGCCTTTGCATCAAAATTCAACTTCTTTATTGCAAAGTAGGCCCTATGCTGTAATTTACAAGGCAGATGACAAGACTTCCCATACCACAACAGATGTGGAGACATGCCAATAGGAGTCTTAAAGGCTTTCCGGTATGCCCACAGTGCATCATCCAGTTTCATGGCCCAATCCTTACGGTTTGTTCCAATTGTCCTTTGCAATATTGTCTTGATCTCTCAGTTAGACACTTCAGCTTCCCCTTTCGTTTGCGGATGATAAGGCAAGGCAACCTTGTGTCGCACTCCATATTTGGTGAGAAGGTTGTTGAAGATTTTACTGCAAAAATGTGTACCTTCATCACTCACAATTGCTCTAGGTATGCCAAAACGAGAAAAATGTTGCGAGAGAGGAACTTCAACACAACTCTAGTATCATTCTTACATGTGGCCACTACTTCAACCCATTCAGAGACATAATCAACAACAAACAGTATATATTGTTTTCCATCCAATGGTAGAAAGGGTCCCATGAAGTCTATGCCCCATACATCAAATAATTTGACCTCCACAAAAGATGTAAGAGGCATCTCATTTTTCCTTGAGATGTTGCCCTATTTTTGGCACACTTCGCATGTCTTCACAAATTGATAGGCATCTTTCAACACACTTGAAAAATAAAATTCGCTCTCAAGAACATGTCTCGTCGTACGTTGATGGTTGTAATGATTGCTATAGGGTGCAGCATGGCAGTCATGAAGAACTTTGTTAAATTCTACTTTCGGAATGCAATGACAAACTACTTTATCAGCACACCTCCGGTAGAGAAAAGGGTCATCCCAAAAATAGAACTTGGCTTCATGTATGAAGTGCTTGAGGCGGCTATGGGACAAATCTAGCGAAGTAACACCAGTGGCCTTATAATTGACAAAATCTGCATACCATGGTGTGTTGTCACTAATAATCAAGAGGTGTTCATCGAGAAAAACTTTGACTATGCTCTTTGGATCATGAACCGCTTTATTGGATATGCGAGGCAAGTGATCAGCTACCACATTCTCTGTACCCTTTTTATCTATCACCTCTATATCAAACTCTTGTAGCAATAAAATTCATCTTATCATTCTAGGCTTTGCATCCTTTTTTGTGAAGAGCTGATGAATAACAGCATAATCGATGAAGACCTTGACATGGGAACCCACAATGTATGATCGAAACTTGTGACGTACGAAGACAACAACTAGCAACTCTTTTTCAGTAGTAGTATAATTCTTTTTGAGCATCATCCAACATTTTGCTTGCACAGTATATAGCTTTGAACATCCTATCACATATTTGTCCCAATATAGCCCCAGCAGCATAATCACTGGCATCACACATTATCTTAAAAGTCTCCCCCCAAACTGGCATAGAATAATAGGAGCGGATATTAAGGCTTTCTTTAGTGTATTGAAGGCTTCAATACATTCAACTGTGAAGTTGAATTATGCTTCCTTCTCAAGTAAACTGTATAGTGGGAGAGTGATTTGAGAGAAATTCTTAATAAATCTGCGATACAAACCAGTGTGCCCCAAAAAACTACGCATTTCTCGAACAGATGTAGGGGGTGCCAACTTTTCAATGACTTGGATTCTTGCTGGATCAATTTCAAGACCATTAACAGAAACTTTGTGACCCAAAAATAATGCCCTCCCGAACTATCAAGTGGCATTTCTCCCAGTTGATTACTAAGTTCTTTTCCTCAAAACGAGAGAGAACTTTTTCCAAATTAAGCAAACATCCATCAAATATAGCACCAAACATAGAAAAATCATCCATAAACACCTCCATGATTTCTTCAATCATATCTGCAAAAATTGCTATCATACATCTCTGAAAGGTGGTTGGTGCATTGCACAAACCAAATGACATCCTCCAAAATGCATACACCCCATATGGACAAGTGAAGGTGGTCTTCTCTTGATCCTCTGGTGCAATGCCTATCTGATTGTACTCAGAGTAACCATCCAAGAAATAGTAAAAGTCATATCTAGCAATTCTATCTAGCATTTGGTCCACAAAGGGCAAAGGGAAATGATCCTTTCAGGTGGCTTTGTTCAATTTTCTATAATCAATGCACACATGCCATCCAGTAGTTGTCCTTGAAGCAATTGTCTCTCCTTTCTCATTTGTGACCACAGTGATCCCTCCTTTCTTAGGCACAACATGGATTGGGCAAACCCATTGTGAATATGAAATGGTATAGATAATGCTTGCATTTAACCATTTCATTACCTCTTTCTTCACCACTTCCTTCATGATTGGGTTAAGTCTTCATTGGTGCTCCACTATAAGCTTATGAGAGTCCTCCATTAAAATCTTGTCCATGCAAATGGCTGGACTTATACCTTTGATATCTTCAATTGTCCATCCGATAGCAGCCTTGTCATCATTAAGCACTTGCAACAACTTTTCTCCTTGAACAGAGGTTAATAAAGAAGAGATGATACCTGGTAGGGATCATGCTTTATCCAAATAAGTATATTTTAGATGTTCAGGTAGCAATTTTAGATCAATGACCTTAGAAACATCTTGAAAATCTTTAGATTGATTAGCTTCAGATAATGGAGCATGTAGACTGTTAAGCTCTGGTGGACACGCTTCTAAGGCTAGCACAATCAGCTTATCATCTTTAGACATAGGTTGGGAGAAGAAAATTGAATGGGAAATACATCCAACCAAGTCATCTTGTGAGCTTAATTCATCTACAACCTCAACAATGCAAGAATTCATGACTTCTATCTTCTTGCACTCATGCATATCGTTGGGGTAGTTCATAGCTTTGAAGAGGTTGAAAACCACGTTTTTGTCATTTACTCTCAAGGTGAGCTCTCCCTTATTTACATCTATCAGTGCATGACCTGTAGCTAGGATTGGTCTCCCAAGGATAAGCAGGATTTCACAGTCTTCTTCCATGTCCAAAACTACAAAGTCAACTGGAAATATGAATTTGTTCACCTTTACCACGACATCTTCAATAATACCCTTTGGATATGTCAAAGATCTGTCTGCTAGCTGAAGAGTAACTGTGGTTGGTTTGATTTTTGACAAGCCCAACCTCTTGCACACTGATAAGTGCATGAGATTTATGCTAGCCCTAGATCACAAAGTCCCTTATCAAGGATTTCAAATCCAATGTTGCATGGTATAGTGAAGTTGTCTGGATCTTTCAATTTTTGGGGAAGTTTCTTCCAAAGGATTGCACTACATTCTTCAGTGAGCGTCATAGTTTCAAAGTCTTCTAACTTCCTCTTTTTAGATATGATCTCCTTCACAAATTTTGCATAATTGGGCATTTGTTGTAGAGCTTCTGCAAAGGGAAAGTTGATATGAATCTTCTTGAACATTTTCAGAAATTTAGCAAATTGTTCATCCAACTTCTTCTTTTGGAACCTTTGAGGGAATGACAATGGTGGAGGTTCTATAACCTTACCATCTTGAATGATAATCCCCTTGGGTTTCCCTTGTGATTGAGGAGACACCTCATGCTGTATAGCTAGTTACTTTGGGACACCCTTTTCATAACTGTCAACATCTTCAACTTCAACAGATGGCCTAGCTGGATAGGGTCAGCTTGCTACCTCTTACCCACTTCTGGTCACACCGCCTTGCAGCTCTCTTTTGGATTTACTTGAGTGTCACTCGAAAATGAGCTACACTGCTGATTTGACACTATTTGTGCCAATTGTCCCACTTGAGTTTCTAAGCTTTTAACTGTGGCATTCATGTTTCCAATTTGGATCTCAATTCCAGAAACTCTACTATCATTCTTGTCCACCCTTCCTGTTAGCTCCTTAAAGAACCTTGAGTGCATGTTCATCATTTCATCAAGCTTGTCTTCTAAGGATGGTTTTTTGTCTTTTAAGGGTTGTGGCACAAATCTGGGTGGAAGTTGAACATTTCTGTTGTTTGAATATGAGAAGTTCTCATGATTTTTAACTCCTGGATGATAGTACTTTGGAACATTGTATCCCCTAGATGGTCCTTGGTAACCATTGAATCTGTTCATGGCATTCAGTTGCTCAATAGAAGCCTCTCTAAAATAAGATGCCTTGTTGGCTTCAACAATTGACTGAACATGTTGAGTTTGCTGATTCTGGTATTGCCCACTAATGTTCTTCTCTTCTACCAAGTTCAATCTATGAGTCATCGTTGCAATTTGGGCATGCAAAACATTAATTTCATCAACTTCATGAATCCCCACTCTCTTGGCTGTTCCTCTCTCTGTACCATGACCATATGTGTTTGCTGCCATGCCTTGAATGAGTTAGGTGGCATTAGTGGTAAACTTTCCCATTAATGAACCTCCAGTTGCAGAGTCTACCAAAGCTCTAGTTGGCGATATGAGTTCGCTGTAGAACATTTGAATTTGAAGCCAAGGGAGATATCCGTGGTGTGAGCATCGCCTCAATAAGTCCTTGAACCTTTCTCAAGCTTCATATGAGGATTTAAATTCAGATTGCTTAAAAGAATTGATTTCACCCCATAATTGGTGTATTTTAGTAGGTGTGAAGTATTTTTGAAGGAATTTCTATCCCATTTCCTCCCATGTTGTGATGCTTCTTGGTAACAACGTTTACAACCAATTTCTAGCCTTATTCCTTAAAGAGAAAGGGAAAAGCCTTGGCCTTAGCTGGTCTTTGGTCAGTCCAATCATCTTGACTGTATCACAAATCTCTATGAATAAATTGAGATGAGCCATAGGATCTTCTATTGGTGAACCTCCAAACTGTTGCTGCTGTACTATTGTAATCAAGAAGGGCTTCAACTCAAAGTTGTTTGCATTTATTGGTGTCCTAACTATGCCAGAGTAATTATTGTTCAGGACTGGTTTGAAGAAATCTTTTAAGGGTGCTTCCCTATGTTGTGCTTCCCCACACTGGAAGCTCCACTATCAACCATAGTTGGTACTCGCCCTTGGGCTTCCCACCGAATGTGATTTATAGTTTTGAACAAATCTGGATCGTATGGTTCACAAGGACGTTTACTCATGCAATCCTAAAATAACCGTGACCAGCATCGTCCTTTTAATAAAAACATAGATTTCCACCATTTTGTGGATCGCAGTAAGCTCATCTTGCATTCTGATCACATTTTAGCTACTATAGTCATTGGACCACCGACCACGGTAACCGGTGAGTTATTTTTTTTTTCTTTGTCTTCCTTTGGCTATCTTGATCATCAATTATCCTACCGCGGTAGTTTGTTGCTTTCCTTTTGATTTTCACTTTTCTTGCCTCTACATGTTGTAATTTCTCTTGGCTTCATTCTAAACCCGCACCATACTAAAAATCCTTCCCCAGACATCATTTTCTCATAGAAATGCTGTAAAACATAAAAATAATGCTAAAATGCAATGAAACATGCAATTCCTAATCTAAATGCTCATGCCACTAATTATGCACAAATGTTTCTAATTCTCCCCTAAATTCCTATAAATTTCAATAAACCACTTGTACTAATGTCAAACTATTGTGCAACTAACAATAATACATCTTAAGCATTATTCAAGTCAAAATATAGAACATATACACATTTATCAAACATTAGGCGATCCAAATAGTTTGATTGTTTTGGGTTGTCATTAAAGCTGAAAGGACTATCCTTGATATCCCCCTGTTGGACTATGATATCATCCAGAAGTAACACCCAAGGGCCGGTTACCTATTTAGGACCCTAACTTAGGAGTAAGGTCCTTTATGACTCTTAGTCCCATCTCACCACTATCACTGACCATGACACTAGTGTCAGTAAATAATCTATGTTGGGACACCCACGATGACATCAAATGGCTGGTCATCGCCTCGGTACATGATTAAGATTCTTAATCATCTTTGTTAAGTGAGACAATACATTCAATATCCACCATGCTCAATAACATCAACATTCAAAGATATGAATATATGAAGTATTTTAAAAGCAAGTAATTAGGCATATGGAACACAATATATGCTATTTAATAGATAAAACATATCAAATGAAATTGAAGACAAGGATTCAAGTCATACAATCTACTGTTCATCAAAACAATCATGTAAAAAAATCAATCAATCATAATCATGTGTAATATCCTAAAAATTTCTCGAACTTTTAAAAATAAAAATATACAAGATAATAAATGAGTTCATTGAAGTGCTACACACATTAAATACCCCACGGGTAAATTAGTAATTTGACCAACTAGGGGTAAAATGGTAATTTGGCCAATTAGGGGTAAAATGGTCAATTCACATGGAAGATCAACTGTGGAGCAACATTGTGTGAAACAGTGAATGGTTTTAAGTACAAAAGATTATTTGGATCTATCATGGTTAAAATAGTAATTTTGCCATAGGAGGGCAAAATAGTCATTTTACTTAAGACCAGCCATTTGTACCATGATAAAAACAATATGAGAATAATTTATAAAAAATAATAACATAGAACACAATAAAATGTCAAGGAAATACTTGAAAAAATGATAAGAATTACATTAATAAAATTTATATAAATTAAAGAATATGCTCATATAGACATTTGGGGCAAAATACAAATTTATTCATAAAATATTAGAAAATGAATACACAAAATTCTTGAATATTTTCTTATAAATAACTACTTAAATAAACACCCAAATGATGATTTAAATTATTAAAATAAAATAATTTAAAGCAAGGGCCAAAATATGAGCTTATAGTATAAGCAGTGGGCCCAGAAGTTGAAATAACTGAAAAGTGACATGTGTGCACTATGTGGGCCCGAGAGCTGATTCATAAGCAACATTGGGACATGGAATATACTCAAAAGTGGCGCCACCCTAGTTAGAAATTGGAATTTCAAAATTTGACTGGAATAGAAAATCAAATAACAAAGATTCTTTCCAAAAAATCACTTTCCAAAACCATTCATTTACTCTCTCTACTTTCCCTAAACGGCTAAACTCAAACATCATCTTGGATCCTTTCTTGCTATCTTCTAGGGTTTCCATTCTCTCTTGGACATCCTCCCTAGAGTCTCTCTCCTAGATGCACAAGAAAAAACAAGAAAAGAAAAGAAAAGAAAGAAAGAAAGAAAGAAAAACAAAGGGGGGGGGGGGGGGGGGGGGGGCTTTTTAAACCCCCCCCCC
>JAJIYU010000569.1:0-49694 GCA_030144865.1 Tinospora cordifolia
TTTATGTTTTTGGGGGGCAAAAAATGTATATATATATATATATATATATATATATATATATATATATATATGTATGTATGTATGTATGTATATGTATAAGTAAGAAATAAAAAAGAAAACATAAATTAAAAAAATAAGGGGACTTGGGCTGACCCAGGCGCTGGGCCTGGGCCGGCCAAGGCCCCAATGGGCCGAGTGCCCGGCCTGCACGGGCGGGCCCCTAGCGCCTGGGCCAAGCACATGGGTCGGCCCAATTGGGTTGGTCGGCCCACGCGCCCAAGGGGGGTCCAGCCCCCTTTTCTTTCCTTGTCTTTGTGCGGTTTTTTGGAGGTTTTTGGCAAATTTTTAATAGAATTTTGGGGATTTTCAACAGATTTTTCCAACAAAACCATGGGAGTTCATGGTTTATAACCCATGGTTTTGCCACCACTTCATGGCTTCCAATTTAGCCAATGAAGGTTGCCAATTGGGCATCCAGCATGTGATGTTAAGTGCCACATGAAAGCCGCATGTCACCCACACCTTTGCCAAGCAAGCATCCCCATGCAACAAAAAGACATTCTTGAGCTCAAACTCCAGAATTTTCAGATTTTGTAGCAAACTTTCTAAGCTCAGAACTTCTTCAATTCTTCACCAAATCCTACAAACTATAGCTTGATTTGAAGCTTGTACCACCACCTACAAGGTTCTACAAGTAGTTTTCCTAGTCTTAGAGCCGTCTGAGGCAGAAATCATCAAGAAGAGGGCTGTCCACACTACTTAAACCCAGAAAAACCAAAAAGTGTGTTCTGGAACCACTTTTGAAGCCTTGGACCTTGGCCATTTCCTATTCCTTTTTGAAGGTAAAATGGTTCACTCCCTTTATTTTCGTATGTACTTTGATCTCCAAGAGTTAGAGAATGAAAAATAGGGCCTTATGCATGATTTTAGGACCTTTGAAGTTGGTTGCTTATTTACTGTTGCAACTTTGTAACAGAAACTGTTGAAGCAACCTTGGGAAGGCTCGTACTAGGACCAATCCAGACTTGTCCCTCAGGTGAAACCCTTCACTTTACCTCTCATGAAGTGTATTCAAGTGTCCAAGTAGTAGAAATTGCATATTAGAATGTTTAATACGTCTTGTGAGTCTTTGGTATTCACTGTGCGACTTACTGTTGCAACAGTGCTGACAGAAAGAGGTCGAGACCAGAACAAGAGCTATATTTGGGACACTTCAAGGCACCCTTTCAGGCTGGAACCAGAGGCATTATAGACTCCATAATAGAGGTTCCAAAAAGATATAAAGACTTGACCTTGAATTCTTATGGATGTGTCTTGTTAATACATGCAAATATGCTATGATTGTAGGGTGCTAGAGCAAATTCCCTGCGTTCTTTAGAATATGGCAGAATATTGATGGAATGATAGACATGTTTTTGATATTGCATGCTACTGATTCGAAAAGGTTGTGATTAGTGGATTTGTTATGACTTGTAAACTGTAAGTGGACATAAGAAACAACCCATAGAATGGTGATTGAATGAGGGAAAAGAACACTAGAAGATAGTGGAATCTTTAAACCCAGAAATTACCTGCAATCTGGCCGAAATTTCTGAAATAACGTTTACAGACCAAACCATGATATATTGAGCTGAAACTTGGTTGAGAGACCCTTAGATACGTCTAGAAGTGGCCTACGAAATTTCAGGACATTCTGATGTGTGTAGCTAGGTCAACTAAGGCAAACAGTCACTGCCTATCACAGGGGATACGGAATCTGTTCAGTTTCTATTATCATGGTTAGAAACCTTAGTAAACAAGGTCCAAAAATTGTAATTTAAAATTCTAGAGAAACTTTAGGAAGTCTAAAACAGTTCTGCAAAGTTTGGTGCAAATCCGATGAACAGACTTCCCGCAAAAAAATCGGAAAAATGGCTGCCCAGATAGGGCAATAGGCTAAGGGTTGTGCCTAAGTAATTGAGAATATTGATCTTTTTTGGCCCAATTGACCCCATAAAGACCAGAATTGACCCTGTGTGACTCTGTTGACCAGCTAGGTCAGCAAATGATAAGTTGACTAGGGTTCACCAAGATTGACCAAGGTCAATCAAATGGACTTAGTAACTAAGGCAATGTGAACGGACATAGGGGACTATTCTTGACTAGGTCAAGTAATTGATTAACCAATGATGTAGAATTAGAGTGAGCCAAGTCCCATGTTAATGTTAAGAAGTTGCACCGATTTCGCAGGACCCAGTGCTAGTGGGACGCGACTGATCGTGAAAGGAGCGCCGGGAGCGGAGCATCCTTGTAAGTAGTGTTTTCTAACTCATTTCTTAGATCTTGTTATTCGTCCTTCACCCTAAGGAAGGGGTCCCGATAGCGTTGGTATCAGAGCCTAAGGTTTTTTTTCCAATTAAGGAATAACAAGTCTTATTGACCTAGGAGAGTCTCAGAGTAATTGCAAAAGTATAAAAGAGAAAAGACTCAGAGTAGCAACACGAGAGTATGGACAAAACTTTCTAACTCCTGACTGACAGGAAGAGGAACCAAGCGAGAGTGGCCATATCACGAGGGGAATTGAACTGTCATAGGCTGTTAGTAAGTTTTAAGATTGAGACTTTGAACCTTGTAGGTTAGGTGATTCCTTAGAAATAGTCGCCTTAACGTCTGAAGTCGTGGTCTGCTTATTTGGAACTAATAAAAGTTAAACATTTTTATGCAGACCATGATGCCTCCTCAACGTGGGAGACCATGCAGGATCCTAGAGCCGCCACCCTGGGTTCAGTTTGGACAGGACACCATACAGAGATTAGAGGCCTTGATCAGAGTGTTTAATGAGGTCGGTCACGCCCAGGTGCCCTTACTGAGTGAGAGGCTTTACAGGATTGAGGCCGAGAGACAGAGGGCTGAGCTAGTAGCGCCTCCTGCGCTGGTTATACCTGAGATCCGAGAGGAGGAAAGGGCTGCAGCCCAGGCAGAGGTAGCCCCAGTGAGTCAGGGTGATGACTCCACTCATTATCGCCTCTTGAAGAGATTCTTGGATCTGAGGCCTAAGGAGTTCCACGGGGGTTTGAGTCTAGATGCGGCGGAGAACTGGCTTCTCAACATTAAGAAGAATGCTAGGACATTGAAGCTATCAGAGGAGAACCAGGTGTTGTTCGCGACACACATGCTTGAGGATGAGGCCGCGGTTTGGTGGAGGGCCACCCAGTCTATAGAGGGACAAATTTCTACATGGGCTCGATTTCGGGAGCTATTCTTGAGTGCCTATGTCCCTACAGCAGAGAGAAAACAAAAGAAGGTGGAGTTCCTGACTTTACAGCAGGGAGATATGTCAGTCAGGGAATATACCCACAGATTTTTCAGACTGGAGGCCTATGCATTTGAGCTAGTGAGGAACCTGAGGGAGAGAGCTGGATTCTTCCATCGTGGGTTGAGGGCTAGGATCAGACAGGCTACGTCAGCATACAGTGAGGCTACTCTAGAGATCATACAGAGGCATGCACTATAGTTTGAGGCGGATGGTAGGGATCAGCGTCCGACCACCCAGATGGTACAGAGTGCATCCTTGCAGACGCAGCCCCAGTCTCAGCCACAGTCGCAGGCACAGGGAGGCCATCGTGGTGGGTCCCAAGGAGGCAGGTTCCATAGGAAGAGGAAGTATACGGAGGGATAGTCTGGAGGAGCGCACTCAAGCGAGGTTAGGGTATTCGCAGAGTACGCTTAGCTTACGAGTCACTTGAGTGGCTAATACGCCTGACTCGGGACCCACTCGAGCGATGACCATAGGTTGGGTTATTCAGTTAACCTAGCCTAGATGTGTTTCTACCTAGCATTGATTTAAGATGTTTTTTAGAACTGTTGCACTGTCTATAACTGTTTTCATACTATTCCATGCTTTCGAATGTCATACCATCTTTACTGCTCATGCATACATGCATTGTTTTTGGAATATTGGTTATGGATGACATGCTGATCTTCCTACTCACTGAGCCATGTTGATTTTAGGTTCACTACTTTATCACTATTTCAAGTTTTACGGTGGCTGATAAAGGGAAAGGCTTAGTGATCACGTAGTTCCCTGATGATTTCGGTCCCTGTTTCTTTTGGTCTTTTGATTAGAGGTTGGTCATTCTGTACATGTGTAAAGGGCCAATTATGTATTTTGGACAAGACTAATGTGTAATGAAATGCTTCCGCTTTGCATGTTGCTTACTTTTGTTTTAAATGTTCCAGTCATTCTGATATCGTCTGTTGTATGAGTTTTGGAAAGAGCTTAACAGTGGTCTAGCGAACTCGACTTGGTGAGAGGGTTCGTCAGGCCACTGTGTCGATCGGGTTGCCCTGGGCTTAGAAAAGGGGTCCCAACTTATGTTTTCCTTAGACCTACAATTTTCAATGTTGGTATGGTTTTGCCAAGTAGAATCATATCAATATGCTCTATCGCCCTTTTATGTCATTGTAAGCTATCTTTTGATGCCCTTTTGTTGACAGCATGTGCTAAATTCATTGTTGATAAATTTACCCTGGGTAAATCCTCAAACTTTTGCTTTGCTTTCTAGATTCAAGTTCCACTTGCGCTTTGAAAGCTTTAAAAGCCTTAGACAAATATATGTTATCCTTTTGTTTGTTTAACCAACATCTCCTTGAAAGTGATCAATAAAGGCATATAGTAATTTGTTTCCTTTTTTGGGCAATCCTAGTTCTTTCCAAACTTTAGAATAGATTAAGAGGAGCGTTACTAATTCTTTCCAACTAGCATAATGGATTAAGGGCAAATAGACTTGTTTCTAGCATTTGATTTACTAAAGTTCAACTTGTGTTCGTTTTTGATAGCATAAGGATTTGAGCCCGAGACGTAATTTTCTCTAAAAGAGAATCTTCAATCCTCACTCAACCAATTGGCATAATTTGTGATGTCAAAGTAAGGAGTATTCTTCTTGATATGTTGATACGACATATATATCTCCTTCCTATAAAGGTTTCACAAAATGTTTGTATAACTTTGAAGTTATTGTTTGTACTTTCATCACCATGAGCACGTCTTTAATTACTTTTATGATCACATCTTCCACTTGAATTTTGCAACCAAGTTTATCTAACTATTCTAAAGATAGTACATTATTCTTCAAGCTTTTCACATGTTGTACCTTACATACAGTGTTAACCATAACATCATGAATTTTAGCTTGATAATGCCAATGCACATGAATTTCGAGGCTTGATCATTTCCCATATAAATAAATCCTCTCAAGATACGTTCATAAATGTGAAATTATTCTCTCATAGAGGTCATATGTCAGGTTGTCATTGAGTTTAACATCAAACTTCAACTAGTTGCTTTTTTCCTTTAACACTACAGTTGATTCATTATATAAGATTTTACCATCTCTAAGGTATTTGCTACACATCCTTAAAAATTTGATGGTTGAAGAGTTTTTTCTTTTTCTCCTTACTCTTCTTATTTAGTCAACACTCATTTTCAACGTGCTCCAATTTTCTTTTTCTTTTTCTTTTTTTTTTGTTTTTTGTAATTGTAGCACTTCACATGCTTACTTACTCTTGACTTTCATCTATTCTAGCTTTAAGTGCTCTCATTGACCTTCAACATTGATAGAGCCCCGCCTTTCTTTAATGCTATTGATTTTTCTTTCTTGTTTTATTTTCTTCTTCAAGAACCATAACAACTATTATATCAAAACTAATCATATGAGCCAAGTAGACTTTGAAGTATAGTCAACACATATACAAGCTCTTCAATTTTATGATGAAACGCTCTAAGTTGAGAAAATAAAATATTTAAGACATTAATGTGGTCCACCGTTGATATGCACTTTGCCATACAAAGAGTGTAAAATTTTTTAAGAACTAGTTGTGCGGCAATTAGGCTTCAAACAAAGTGATGTGTGTGTCTCAAATTTCTTTAATTGTCTATCTTATTTTTATATTTGACAAGATATTACCTTCTAATATTATATTTGTAGATATAAAATAACATCAACATCCCTCTTCTATTTTTTTTATCATGTTTAATTTTTGTTGGATTGCCTTAAATTATTTCTAAGCAGTCCTCCTTAATTTCTTTGATAAAACCCTTAATTTAAGGGAAACATCTCTCTATTAAAAAAAACAAAAACAAAATTACAACCTTTTTAAGCAATCAAAGAGAGACCAATTATACTTTCTCTCCTGAACTAGAAGAAAGCTGAGAAGTAGAAGAAGAAGAAGAGAAGATTAAAATAGGATGATTTGAAAGAAAAAATAAGACATTATTTATAGGCGCTATTGGACAACTGCTAGCCAAAGTTTTAACTTTGATTAAGCTCTAAACTTCAATATTAATAAATTTGAAGTAATTTTAGGACATTTTGAAATGTCGAAGAATTTTGTACAAATGCTAAATATGCAATTATTATTAAAAATAATGAAAACAAATATAAATAAATGTTTTTCACATTTAGATAAGTATAAATATAATGACTTGAAGCATACCTTTCTATGACTTGAAAAGTTGAATACGAGCTCTTTGAATCAATCCTTCAATATCTATTCTTGCACAAATATTAACATTTTCATAAACTTTTTGCTTTATTTAGTTAAAAATCACATTTTCTTTTTCACATTTTATTGAAGTTGCAGAATCTAAGCATATTTCATAAAACTTTTCAGCATTTTTTTTTTGTTTCTTTCTTACGTTTGGACTCTAGTTTGATCTACTAAAAAACTCAAAACAATTTAGCTAATTTTAGTGAAGTGCATAAATTTTTATACCATACTTTTAGCAAACAATTATGAATTTTCGCAACATTCCATGTCTTATCAAACACCATTCGCGTCAAGATTAAGTAACCATCTATCTACAACTTGCTCTAATGAACCATCAAACCTTAGTGTCTTGTAGATCAAACGACAAATAACTTGAAGCATGATATCCTATTGAGGAAGTCACAATTCACTTAAAGCATCGGTATCACAATGCTTTATTAACTTACATCCCTAAAACAAAAAATTTCAACGTGACTTTACCTTGTTCATTGAGAACAGAGTGATGTTATAACCTGTCTCCTGTATTTCCCACAATGTCAGTGCTTAAAACTACTGAACAATAGCTTCATCATCAAAAGAAAGCACTCGCGATCCCCCCCACCCGGCGGAGAGGACGGCCTTTGTGTGAAATCCATGTCTTAACACGTAGTGAAGGATAGAACCTCCATAATTCAAAGCTTTTTTTTTTTTTTTTTTTTTTTTTTTTTTTTTTTCTTTTTTGAAAGATTGATCTTCACATTCCAACTTCTATTTTACTTAAAAAAGTTTCACAAAACAATAAAAAGAATTTTACTTTTATTTAACCCATTATTCTAACTATACGTGAGAGATATTAAAAATTGGAATTACAGTGTAAATCGCAGACGCCGGCCTTTAACTGCTATTGACACAAAAACATTGATGCCACTGCTTAAAGTCAAGTAGGCTTATCTGATAGCATCTCCAATGGCTGCAAAACATAAGCAATTCCATAAGACCCAGACGTTACATTCAGGGCTCTAGATGCCATAGAATGAAATATCCAACAAGGTTTTAGTCCCCATCAAGATAATAGACCATTTCTCTGTGCCAATAGTAATATTAATTATAACAAGTCTAACACTCATAATATGAAAATACAAAATATAGCTTCACGCTGAATCTATCAGACTGGCTTCAAAATCTGAGTCCCAAAAAACTCGTCTTAAATTAAAAAACCAGAACTTTATGAATCGCATGAACTTAAATCATTAAGAATTTGATCTAATAATAAGGGAAAAAAATTATAAACCTTAATATTTTAACTCCATTTGCACGCATACCTTTATTTTCTAAAATATTACCAATCCCAGAAAACTATACAGAAGGGATGTAATATAGGAGGAGGAACTTCACAAGACACCGAAGAAGAGTCAGTGGGAGATGTAGCACCAGTGCCTCGTAAATTTTTTTAAGTTACACCAATAATTAGTACTAGAAAACCAGAGATTATGATACAAAAACTACTGCAACTCTACTCAATATAAAACAAAAAACTGATCCACCAAGTAAATGAAACGCCAATGAAATGGATTGGCCTGAGGTGAGCTTGGTTTCTTGATACAGTCGACAAAATCATCTAAGACAGAAAATAAAAAGAACAAGAAAAAAAAATCATATAGTATGTGAATTCATTTAGTCAGCTACACAAGCAGCTAAGGTTCTGTTTTGTGATTTAAAAACTACGATAGAATCAGGAAAAAGGATTAAAAAAATAGCAAGTAATGTTTCATCATTCTCCAAAAACCTCTTCTCTTTAATGTTTTCAAATTCATTCCAACAAAAGAAATTCTGTGTTTTCAGATTGCTGGATACAAAAACTCTTCATCTCAAACTGAAAACACCCTAAATTGCTACACACATCTGATTCGGTGTTAAACTAAATACATTAGTTACTGACCAAAAATCAAGAACGAGGAGCTGCCATTTGCTGCTTCTTCACTCTCTCTCCAGGTTTCACCATGCTGCATCAAAAGGAACAAAAACCATCATTATGATTTATTATATCATGAATAGATCAGCATTCACAAGTACATATCTAAGCATAGTGTGATGTGCTATTGACTTCAGTGGATATCCAAAATCTATGGGATTATCAAATCAATAAAATGAAAGCAAAATGGGTCAAATGAGAAGCACTAGTAGAATATCATATGAATGGCACAAAAAATGAGAACTTTTAGATGACTTAGTGACAGATATGGCCTATTAACAATCAATTGACATGACAAAATGAAAACTTTTAGATGACCGAGTGACAGAGTATGGCCCATTAACAATCAATTGAAATGATAAATATGGAGAAAAACCTCTAAAAGAAAAAAGAAAGAAAACAGATAGAAAACAATTAAAAACAGACGTAACTAAGAATTTATTCATCAATTCAGCCCTTGATAGAGCAGAATGGAGCAAACCTCCTGTAGTTAATGCTATATAGTTTTAAAAAAGCTTTGTTGAATAGAGTTGTATGTCAGGCAAATATTAGATCCTGTCATATTTTTAACAAGATGACCATTCAAATATTGCAGATGCTATTGAAATTTTTATAGCACATAAACCAAGCCAATCAGGATTAGTACTAAAGAGCTTTCGTACTAGTTGGATGATGCTTATGTCAATGAAAGAGATAAAACCAAATTAACACTGCCAAGTCATGCATGGTTATGTATGCGGGATCTGGAAATTAACACTGGCATCTGGAAAATATCTATTTTGGTTTTTGTAATTAAGACTACCAAGTCACAGCTTGTTGCTACGATGTATGCTATATATACGTTTGCATATCAATAAATGGTATTTTTTTCTTTCGAAAATAAAATAAAAGAGAAAGAAAAATTATGCCAATCATATTTATGGCCAAGAAAAACATAATACACAAAGTCTTTACCTGATGTCATGTGGGGTTATGAATATCCACTGGGACCCTTGTGCCAAAGCAAAAGCCACTAGAGTGTCCAGGCTTATCTTTCTACTGACAGCATCCTGAAGAAACAAGTCAATGATATGAACTGCTAAGAGGTAAAAAATAGTGTTCTCACAAGACATTAAGACAGCCAATACTTTTTAAACATCAATTACCATAAAAACATCAAACTCATCCATAGCTCGAAATGGAGCTTCCGTCATTTCATGAAGAGCTAATGCAAAGCATAATGTAGAGAAAGAACGCTCCCCACCTATACAATTACACAACTCATGCTCATAATTATTCCAGTTTAGGGTCTATTCACAAGGATAGAATCAAGGAAAGTAACTGGAAATTACAAGTTTACAGCCTCATAGATAAAGAAGAAAAGAAATAATAGAAAATTGAATTAAAATTGATTAAAAAGAAACCTGAAAGTCCCCTTGTATCACGAACAGTGTTACTAGAAGCATCTTGGGGCATCTTTACCTATAAAAGGGAATGCATATATCATATAAATCATAAAAGAATATCTGAGATTTTTCCATTTGATAAGCAGAAAATTTTACAACAAAGTAACATTTATTGCTTGCAAAAACTTAAAAAATATATATACATATATAAAAATAAAGTTTCCTTCACCATGAATGTTAAGTACCTCAACTGACAGGGTCTTCTCTTCATAGCTAACCTTAATATGCCCACTGATTCCTTTCTTCCGTAAATGGCCATTAAATCTAATTGAAACATATTGCCAAGTTCAAAGATGTCAGGTGACCGGTTCAAGTGGGAAGTAAATGAAAAACGATATGCAGTTCAAGCAATTTATTAACAATCATAAGAGAAAAACCAATTCCAAATGTTCTCATAAAGTGTGATACTTCAATGAGGAAAGAATGGTAAAGCATACTGCCAAGTCAGCTGACGTTTCAAGAGACTTGCATTCCTTTGGAATTTGCTCCAACGTAAGTCTAAGGCCTCCTGACAAGCCTGTAAGGGAAGAGAGAATCTCAGAAAGAAAATTAACAGACTAATTAGACTAACATCATGAAGAAAATTATATGGTTGTCAAACCCATATAGGCCCTGTCAGTACCAAATGAAAATATTTGTTGAGTAGACATATATCGAAACACTATAATAACTTTCCTTCCCACAAAATCATCTGAAGCATAAAACAAATCAGATGGCATTATTTCCTTATTCCCTGTCAAAAACTCAATTTCGACTGCTGGACAAATTTTGTGTATGTCCACAAATAGAAATGGGTAAGGGTTCGCATATGCAGAAATAGTGAGCACCAAGGCTTGTCAAGGCAACGCCTAGTTGCCCAGCTCCCCACAGCATCTAGCCACTGGTTTAGGCACTCATAGGGGGTATTTGCAATTTTGAAATTTCTTAAGGGCTTAAAATTTTTCCCTCCTTCGTTTCCCACGTCTACAACTACAAGTGAAACCCACCCTCCTTACCTCTCTCCCTCGGTACACGCATCCAGAAATAGTGAGCACCTAGGCTGGCCAAGGCACTGCCTACTAGCCCAGCTCCCATAGCACCTATGTACTGGTCTAGGCGTTGGAAGGGGGTATTTTTAATTTTGAAATTTCTTAAGGGCTAGAAAATATTTCCCTCCTTTGCTTCCAACGTCTATAGCTTCAAGTAAAACCCTCTCTCCTCCCTCGGTATGTACATGCAGAAATAGAGAGCACCGAGGCTTGTCAAGGTGACACCTAGTCGCCAATCTCCCCACAGCACTGATCTAGGTGCTGGAAGGGGGCTTTTGCAATTCTGAAATTTCTTAAGAGCTTAAATTTTTTCCCTCCTTTGCTTCCCACGTCTACAACTACAAGTGAAACAATCCCTCCCTCCCTCCAACGGCACCCAGTCACCTAGCTCTCCACAACAAATAAGCACGTCTACAACTATAAGTGAAAGGTCCGATGACCACTAGCTTTTGACAACTCATGGCAATATTGACGCAGTGCTGTCAAGGCAGTAAGACGATTTTAAGCTTTCATAAAGCGAGGCGAGGTCTAAGCGGTTCATAAAATAATTATTTAAAGGTCTATAAAAGTTAATGTATTTATTTATTACTCCCTCCGTCACACACACACACACACACGCACACACACATATATATTAATTTTTTTATCTATAATTTATATTTAATTAATTAATTATATATAAATTATAAAATTATAAATAAATAATATATATTAGATAATACAATATAATAAACTCATGAATCATGACCATTATAAATATACATACCTTACAACATTTCAAAAAGTCTCAAAAGTCACAAGTCAACAAAAATAAATCTTAACTTCAACTTCATCAATCATTAACAAGACGAATTTCTTTTCGAGCTTCAATATTGGCATCTTCGAAAATATTATCATCATCAAAATTGTCTTTACTAGCATCTTTGTTATATAACTCAACATCTGTGTCAGAATCTGATGAATCAAATAAGAGCTCATCTTCATGCCTTGAACTACTCCCACCCACATCTCTTTGTTGTCTTGATCTTTTAGTATAATACCTTGATTCTGTGGGAGCCAAAGCTTCTTCCAATTGTGTCCATGTCAAATCTTCATCTTCATGAACTAACTCTTTGACATTTCCAGTTAGCCACTCATTACTGTCATCAATATCATCTAAAAGAATTGGGTCCAACTTTTCCTTCTTATTGTGTCGGTCCACCAACTTTTGATTGTAACGCACATATACTAGATCATTCAATTTTTTTCGCTCTAATATATTCCTTTTCTTTGAGTGGATCTAAAAGTCCAAAAAAAGGGGCTTACATTACTACGATGTTATGAATATATATAAAAAAAATTTAGTAAACTAAGAACTTAAGGCTTAAACTAAAATATATAACTCACATGCTCAAATACACTACAATTTCTTTCACATCATTCAAAGCCAAATCTTGAAAATGTGAAGTTTGAAATCCAAAAAGCGACCACCACTTAACTATATCACAACAATATAAACAGAATAAATACTTGTAATGCACAATTAAAAAATAAACATAACTACATAAAATGAGACTTGTCAATTATTACTTGGTGCCATAGTAGCTGCTCTTTTTTCTAATTGTTGAGTCTTCGCCAAAGTTGGCTTCAACAACTAAATACGACCTCATTTCATCATAAATTTTATCAGCAATTTCTGGACTTGGTGACAACCTCTCTACCACTTCATGTAACCCATTTGAAACCTTTGAATCACATTGTAAATTATTTGCATAAAAAATTGAGGATTCAGATAATATCTAGCAACATGAAATGAGTGAAGAAGTTGTAAATCCCATCTTCTATTAATGATACGTCATATAGATGAGAATCTGTAATTTCTTAAGAATAAAAAAGATTAAAAGTTAGAACTTAGAAATTTTGAATTTTGAATACACTTATCTAATTAATAATCGTACAAAAAGATTATTCAAAAAAATCTAGGAACTTGCTTTTAATTTTCTTCTTCCAAAGCCTTTTCGATTATTTCTTTGGCTCTATCAGTTACTTCATATATGTATCCCATGGGGGATGCTTTTTCTGCATCAACCAATCTCAACACATTTACCAAGGGGTCTGAGATTTTCATGGCAAAGATAACTCCATTTTAAAAAGAATTTGAGAAGATAATGTCACATGCCCTTATTCCTTTGGCATCACGAGGCCAGTATTGTCGAGGCGACACCTAGTCACCTACTTTCTCCCGACGTTGGTCTAGGCACTGGGAGGGGTGTTTTTATAATTAAAAAAAGTTGAAGGGTCTCTCTATAAATATACAATAAAAAAAGGGTTTAAGATTATTTTTTTTTGTCAAACTTTTAACCATAACAACCAAAACATTACTTCATCTGCTTTGCGAACCTCCGATGACCATCAATGCGTCTTCGTCTTCTTTGCGAACCTCCCGCGACCATCTTCTCTCTCTCTCTCTCTCCCTCTCTCTCTCTCTCTCAACACTCTCTCACAGTCTCTCTCTGGCCACACTCTCTCGCAACTCTCTCTCTCTCTCTCTCTCTCTCTCTCTCTCTCCCCCCTCTCTCTCTCTCTCTCTCTCTCTCTCTCTCTCTCTCTCTCTCTCTCTCTCTCTCTCTCTCTCTCTCTCTCTCTCTCTCTCTCTCTCTCTATCAATCTCAACTACTTCTCTCAGTGTCAGCTTCTCTAAGTGTCAGCCTCTCTCAATCTCTCTTTGCAAATACGTGTTTTCTCTTTGGGCATCAATTGGCAAAAAGACTAACTGCAAATTCTTCTATTTCTCTCCGAGCATCAATTGGCAAAAAGATTGTCTCTATACATATAAAATTTATTTTTTATAATTTTTTATTTATAATTTATATTTAATTAATTAATTATATATAAATTATAAAATTATAAATAAATAATATATATTCAATAATACATCATAATAAACCATGAATCATGAACATAATAAATTTACATAGTTTATAACATTTCAAAAAGTTTTAAAAGTCACAAGTCAACAAAAATAAATTACAACATCAGCTTCATCAATCATCAACAAGAGGAATTTCTTTTAGAGCTTCAATATTGACACATTCGACATATTATCATCATCAGAATCATCTTTATTAGCATCTTTGTTATATAACTCAACATCTGTGTCGGAATCTAATGAATCAAATAATAGCTCATCTTTATGCCTTGAGCTGCTCCCACTCACATCTCTTTGTTGTCTTGATCTTCTAGTATAATACCTTAATTTTGTAGGAGCCAAAGTTTCTTCCAATTGTGTCCATGTCAAATCTTCATCTTTATGAACTAATTCTTTGGCATTTTCAATTAGCCACTCATTACTGTCATCAATATCATCTAGAAGAATTGGGTCCAACTTTTCCTTCTTATTGCATCAGTCCACCAACTTCTAATTGTAATGCACATATACTAGATCATTCAATTTTTTTTTTTTGCTCTAATCTATTCATTTTCTTTGAGTGGATCTAAAAGTCCGAAAAAAAAGGAAAAGAAAAAACTTACGTTACTACAATGTTATGAATATATATAAAAAGATATAACAAACTAAGAACTTTAGGCTTAAGTTAAAATATATATAACTCACATGTTCAAATACACTCCAATTTCTTTAACATCCACTAGCGCTACACGTTAAGGAAAGAACTTTCGAAGCCAAGCCTTGAAGATGTGGAGTTTGAGATTCAAAAAGCGACCAATTAAAAAGAATAAAGAGAATAAATATTTTTAATGCACAATTGAAAAATAAACATAACGATATAAAATGAGACTTGTCAGTTGATACTTGGTACCATAGTCACTCTTTTTCTAATTGTTAAGTCTTTGCCAAAGTTGCCTTCAGGTACTAAATACGACCCCATCTCATCATAAATTTTATTAGCAATTTCCGAACTTGATGACAACCTCTCCACCACTTCATGTAGCCCATTTGAAACCTCTTAATCACGTCATAAATTATTTGTATAAAAAAACATTGAGAATTCAGATAATATCCAAGAGCATGAAGTGGGTGACGAAGTTGTAAATCTCATCTTCTATCAATGATACGTCATATAGATGAGAATTTGTAATTTTATAACAATAAAAAAGATTTAAAAGTTAGAACTTAGAAATTCATAATTTTGAATACACCAACCAAATTAATAATCGTACAAAAAGATTATTTAAGAAAAAAAAATCTAGGAACTTACTCTTGATTGTCTTCTTCCAAAGCCTTTTTAATTGTTTTTTTGGCTTTATCCATTGCTTCATATACGTATCCCATGGGAGATGCTTTTTCTGCATCAACCCACGTCAAATCCTTTACCAAGGGGTCTGAGATTTTCATGGCATAGATAACCTCATTCCAAAAAGAATTTGAGAAGACAACACCACATGCCCTTTATTCCTTTGGCATCACGAGGCCACTTAGAAGCATTCTATTCATCAAAAGCGCACGTTCTTTTCAATGCATCACTTTTCCTATAATTACTCTGCAAAGTAAGAAATGAGATGGCAATTCTTGTGACTGCGACCAGATGATATCACTATGATATGTATATGTCCTCATCAAATTCAAAACAAACCCATGGTTGTATATGAAGCCTGACAAAAAAATAGCCTTTTGAATCACTTCCTTCACCCTTGGAATTGTACCAATGTCTTTTAACATTAAGTCTATGCAGTGTGTTGCACAGGGAGTCCAAAATAGGCAGCGTCTCTTTTCCATTAACATTCTTCTTACAGCTATATATGCCGCTTCATTATCCGTGATGACTTAAACAACATTTTTTTCACCAACTTTCTCTACATCATCCAACGACTTAAAAAGAGTCTTTGCAGTCTTCACATATGAGGAAGCATCTATAGACTCTAAGAATATTGTGCCAGAAGGACTGTTAACAAAAAAATTAATCAAACTCCTACTCCTATCTATCCAACCATCAGACATGATACTACATCCACATTTTGCCCAAGAATCTTTGATAAGCCTCAACAGCTCATTGGTAAATGCCAACTCCTCCTTCAAGAATGTTGTCCTTCCTTCATGGTAACTAGGTGGCTTCAAACCAGGTCCAAACTATCCAATAGCTTCAATCATTACCTCAACGCTCTTTGCTTTCAAAGCATTAAATGCAATTCCCTGATGATACATCGACCTCATTCCATATTGGCATACTTTTTTCCTCTCAGATTTTTTTTTGTCATACTCTCAATTGTTGCTTGTTTTCCTTTATTTCTTTGCAATGCTTCTTCAAGAGCAAGTTAAACAAAATGATCCATTGGGCCCCTTCTTTTCGGGAGCCTTGGTGCACTTCCACTTCCACTTCTACCATGTAGCACCACATTAATCTCATCATTGTCTTCATCATCAAAATCATCTCTTTCCATATGAAAATCTTGCTCCACTTCACAAGAACCTGATGAACTCAATATATTTTTATTATTACTTCTTCTTGAATTTCTTACAAGAGTCGCCCTACATTCATCTCTCATTGATTCAAGGCCTCTTACACATGAAATTACATTTCCTTCCACTCCGGCCAAATGCTGCTTCAACCGGTTGATACCTTCACTCACTTCCTTGTGGCAAAAGTTGCATAAGACTTTACTTTTGTTTGTTGGGTCCTTCAAGTATGCATATTTCCACCCAATATCTTTTGACATTACATTTAAACTACAACTCTCGGATGATATCTAGTGTTCTAATCTTTACAAATTGATAAAAAAATAAAATCATAAAAATTCATTAATGAACAAATTGATATCCAAAAAAGATGATTTAAAAAATATAAATAATTTCAGATAAATTATCAAGTAAAAATTAAACAAAGAATGCACTATTATGGTGTTACCAACCAATTGATGCATAGAGACAAGCCTTTCGCCAATTGATGCACAGAGAGAAACAAAAGAATTTGCAATCAGTCATTTCGCTAATTGATTCCCAAAAAGAAAAACAGTATCTGCAAAAAGAGATTGAGAGAGACCAACACTGAGATGAATAGCAAAGACGATGTGAGAGAGAGAGTCACTACAAGAGAGCTATGAGAGAGAGAGACAGAGACAGAGAGAGAGAGCGAGAGTGCTGCGAGAGAAAGAGAGACTATGCAAGAGAGAGAGAGAGCTACGAGAGAGAGGGAAGATGGTTGCCAAAGTTTTGCAAAGAAGACGAAAACGCAATGTTTTGGTCGTTAGGGTTAAAAGTTAAAGAAATAATCTTAAACCCTCATCTTATTGTATATTTACATAGAGATCCTTCAACTTTTTGTTAATTATAAAAAGACCCCTCTGAACGCCTAGACCAGCACCTAGGCATTGGGAGAGAGTAGGCGACTAGGCAGCGCCTTGACAACACTACATTGACAAAGCAACTATATACTTTTTCAACTAGTTGAAGTGAACCTTGGAGTAGGCCATAAAGCCTAAAGATATTATATTCCTCTGTCTTTTTATTTTCATTGACCAACATGGTACTAGAAAGTTATGTTTGAAGAACTAGAAATTCCGTTTTTGCCTTCATTGTTGGATTTCTTTTTTTTGTCAGCTTTCATTGTTAACATCGTTATTGTTCATAATTGCTACAATCATGATCGATGCTATTTTTTATTGTTGCAACCACCTCTTAAATCACTGTTACTATTCCTACTATTTTTCAACCTCCTTGTTCTTCATCATTGTTGCTTTTGCAAACTTTGATTTGTTTCCCATCACCAAAACCTTCTAGCAATATCACTTTTGCTCGTTTCTTTTGGCTTTGTCTTTCATTTTCTTCTTGTCGATATCGTCACCATCTCTACAAAACCCTCAAGTACCAATTCATTGGCCCATTCAAGTAAGTTTCTTACTTCTATTGGAGTTAAAGTCTCAATATATTGTCAATTCTTGGAATATACATTTTCTAGCTACTAACCCCAAGACCATCTCTCATATTATTTCATATCAATAGCCCATCTCCAAGCAACCAAAAACTAGTGATAGCTTATTGCTCCCTAATCATCATTAAAGACCTAGAAGATGTTCACCTTACCCAACGTTTACAATTAAAGTTGTATTTCATGTACCAAAGCTCCCCACGAATCTTCTCTTCATACTAAAGTTCACCCATGATCTTCTTCATACTAAAGTTCATCCATGATCTAAGTTGTAAGTGATCCTTACTGTACTCAAATATATTTGAAGACTAGGATTTGGAAAAGACAATTGGACTGAATAAGGAAAAAATGGCTTCCATCACCTTGAGTTCTCTATGAACAAGATCTCCCATTCAAACAACAAATTTCAAGTAAAAAATGAATCTGACTTCATTATTGTCGAAGTGGGCATCCTTCTTTTTGAACCCTTAAGGTTATGTTTCCCTCTTTGCTTAAGACGTTAAATATAAATCTTTTCATTGTGATGCATGAGATGTGGTCAAACACAAACATGTTAGTTCTCCTGTCAGCAAGGAAAGAAGTTATAATCGTTTTGATCATATGCATGGTAATATTTAGGGTCTAGCTCATATTCCTAATATTTTTGGGGCATGTTGGTTTGAGTCTTTTATTGATGATTGAACAAAAGTCCCTTGGATCTTTCTTCTCAAACAAGGTTGCAATGTGAGCATTGTTCTACCACATTTCATAGCAGGGTACAATATCAATTTAGAACGAAGATCAAAAAGATTTGTTCAAACAATGCCAGAGACTAATTTAATATCTTGTGTCCACACCCCACAACAAAATGACATTGATGAAAATAAATATAGCCACCTTCAAGATACAAGCCAAGCTTTCCTATTTCAAAGCAACATATCCAAGTCATATTGGAAGGAAGCCATCATAGTATCTTATTGCCACACATCTCATCAATTGACCACCCTCTTGGGCTCTTTAGGTTATGAGTTCAACAGAATTGCTATGAAAATTTTAAACTAACTTGAAAATATCAAAAAATCTTATTACTGAAGTGTTTCTGTGTACCTCCATTGTCGACATTCACAATCCAAACAGGGGAAGTTAAATCCAAGAGCTTTAGAATTTGCTTTTATAAGGTATTCTTCAACATAAACGGAGTACAAATGCCATCATCCACCAACTGAAAAATTATTTGTATCAGAAATTACTTTCAATGAACATAAATTTATTTTTCTGCTCCATCTCTTACAAACCTAACTTCATCATGGAAGATAAGAATTGGGATTCTTTCCAATATAAGCCCTCCACCATTGACCTCCCATCCATACCATCTTCCTCCACGAATAAACCCTCCTCATCAACACTTGATTCATCTACATTTATGCCTTCAAAACACAATGACAACCACATAAGGAACCCAATTGCCTGTTGTGACGATATAAACGACCTAACAAGTATACTAAGAGAAAAAAGTTTCAGACTTTGAACCTATGCAAGTCAAAGAATCTGAACCAACACCTTCAATTGAAATAACAATCACCAACCCTCTCGTGTGAAATCCTACAAAACCCCAATGACAACCAGCACAAGGAACCCAATTGCTTGCTATGAGGATTTGAATGACCTGACAAGTATACTAAGAGAAAAAAGATTCAGACTTGGAACCTATGCAAGTCAAAGAATCTGAACCAACTCCTTTAATTGAAATAACAATCACCAACCCTCTCTTGTGAAATCCTACAAAGCCCCATATTGAATTAGACTCTGATAAAAATCTACCAATTGTCCCCCGAAAAAAAAAAGAGAACAAGGGAATGCACCATTTGACCCTCCAATCAGTTATCTCAATTTGTAACCTTTAAGGAGTTTTCTCACCCATCATGGTCAATATCCAAAACCCTACGTCAATATATGAGGTTTTATCTAATAATAATTAGAAACGAGATATGAATGGTGAAATGGAGTTCATGGAGAAAAATTCCAACATGGGAATTAACTGAGCTGCCTACAAGAAAGAAACTGGTGGAATGCCGCTAGGTAAGCACCAACTTCAAAGTAGATGGGCCACTAGAGAGATAGAAGGCAAGATTAGAAGTAAAAAAGATACACTTAAAAAATATGGTAGATTAGTCTCTTAGGAGACATCTATATATATACATATATATATATATATAAACGCCGTAGATTACATAGAAAAAAAATTGCACCAGTCACCAAAATGAGCATTGCTCTCAATACAACTCTCTTTGGCTGTCAACTAAAATTGGGATTTGCAACAATTTGATGTGAAAAATGTTTACCTAACTAACAATAAAGTGTGCAAACTTAAAAATCCAAGAATTACATGACCACCAATAAAGTGTGCAAACTAAAAAGGCCTTGTGTCGACTTTAACAATCTTTGATATCATTATTTGGCTGCTTTGGCGAAGTAATGAAAGAGAAGGGATATAAATAGAGTCAAGGGATATAAATAGAGTCATTAAATACTCAATTTCACGAGGATTCATAATGCTTCTAATATATGCAGATGAAATCACCATAATTGGAAAGAACAAGTAGGAGAAACAAAGCCTAAGACAGTATTGGGCTTAACACCTCAAAATTTAGGATTTAGGAAGATCTGAGTACTTTCTAAGAATTGAAGTGACACACTCCAACAAGAAATCTTTATTTCTCAACATAAATATGTTATAGATCTGCTTATTGACATTGGGAAGCAAGCATGAAAGCGAATAACCGCGCCTACTAATCCAAGTCACAAGCTTGGAGATGCAGAAGAGTACCCACTATGAATAAAGGGATGTATCAAAGCTAGAAAGACTCATCTACCTTTCTCAAACAAGACCAAAAATTGAATATGGAATGAGTGTAGTGAGCCAATTCAAGTACAATCCTAAAGACATTTGTTTGCAAGTTGTTCGTGGTATCTAACAATATCTCGAATATGCTATAAGACGAGTATCTTATTTAAATGACACACAAGTGTGGTTCCTACGCATGTATTTGTATAGACTATGCTAGCTAAATGGTTGACAAAAGATCAATTGGATATTGTATCTTTCTTAGTGAGTGCTTGGTGACAAAAAAAACAAAAAAAATAGCAATGCCACAAGAAAATTTTGAGCTAATGAGCTATTACGGTTGCAAATAAATTTGGTAGATTTGAAGATAAGGGATGGCCTTATGCAATTCTTTTGTGATAATAAGTTTACCATTGTACATGAGCAATTTAAGTCTGCCATTAGTATTGTGGACATCAATTAGTAGATTGCAAACATTAATTAGTGGATTGCAAACAAAGAATATAAACAATTCTCGAAGAAGTTTTCATTTATAGTTTATGCTAAATTGTAATGAAATATAGGCTCTGTGCATCTATTTATATCTGCTCTCATAACCATGATATGAAAATTAGCCGAAATTCGTCAAAATTAGCCAAATTAATTAAGTAATTTGGACAATCGAAGCGAAGTTCACCTGTAATTATAAAATTACAAAATTTTGTCGAAAGTCTCAAAAAATCAGTGAAGTTCACTTAAAATTGAAGTTCTTGTAGAAAAAATCGTATAAAAGCCATAAAAAAGAGCATTTTTAATGAAAGAATTTATGTGGTGCACAAAAATTCTTCAGTATAATTATAGCCATGTATAAAACAATCATTTTCTATAAATGAAAAATATTTAAGGCGAGATATGTATAACTGGTGAGTAGCTATCCAAGAGAAAGAAGAACAAATTGTAACTTGGAAAAAGAGACGATAGAGAGAAAAGTGATAAGAGAAAAATAAGCTAAAAGCCTAAGATAAGAAACATTGAGAGAAGAAAGAGAAAGGAAAACCAAGGTTTATGTTTACAAGACTATTAGGGTTTGACGATAAATTTTTCTTTGTTTCTTTCTTTTCTCTAACAATTTTTAGTCAAAACGTGCAATGTGCATAAAACATTGTTAATATTAAAATACATGTTTGAAACCATGATATGTATACTTTTATATATAAAATATATTTATTATGTTTGTTTTTTATATTTTTTAATAAAAATTTTCCATATTTTAGCATTTACATAGTATTTTTTTGAATTTTTCTAACTTGGTAAATTTTTACAAAAATTCTTTCGAATTTCTCGAACTCTTTGAATTAATTCTAATTTTTAAAGGTCGAAGTTTGAAAGGAAGTCAAATTTGCGTTCCTTGCTCATAACAAGAAAATGAACAAAAGATATTGTCCTCTCATCTCCCATGGAGTAGGCCATAAAGCCAAACCAATTTAAACTCATGCATCTACTATTTTCATTTTCCAACAATATGGTTATAATTAAATTTCAAGGTACATTTGTGATTAGCAGCCGTCCAAAAGGACAAGGCCATGCACAATATCCATAAGCATAAAAGAACAGATGACTTGGCAAGGAAACTTGGTCTAGGTGTACCCTTTGTTGGGCCACCTTGCTTGAGGGCCTATCAAGTTGCCAAATCTAAAACCAAGCTCAAGGAAAGGCTTCATGATTGTAAATACTGAAATATATAAAGAAGAGGGAGCACTCCCTCCTATCCCACAAAAAATTTTATAAAATTTCTAAGAATATTATAAACAAAAATTGACATGAGAAAATTCAGCAAAAAGCCTAAAGGGTGGATGTTTCAATATTCACCAATGCTAACATTTTTCTA
Source organism: Tinospora cordifolia (assembly GCA_030144865.1). NCBI lineage: Eukaryota > Viridiplantae > Streptophyta > Magnoliopsida > Ranunculales > Menispermaceae > Tinospora > Tinospora cordifolia. The sequence goes on from JAJIYU010000569.1 coordinate 22,504, forward strand.
AAGGATGGGAAAAGTAGACTTGCCTTCAACTTCTCATGGAAACCTTCATAAATTTGTTTTTTCCTTAAAATATTGCGCTCTTTTTTCTGGTACAAAAGTCGAAGATCATCAATAGATTCAGCATATCTGCATTGAAAGTTTCTCAAATGAAATCAGCATTTTCAACTACCACGGCGACAATGATCAATGATTTAAAACTGCACAAATACCGGTGGCTTTCCTGCAGAAGCCTTTGATTCAATCTATTTAACTGGGCGCTTAGTTGCTCTGGAGTTGTTCCTGAACAACCTCCTAAAGCTTCCAGTTCACTCTCAGGACAAATAATAGATGCCTTCTTGCAACTTTCCTGCAGTTTTAACAGAATACTAATTAAAAAAAAAAAAATCAGCAATTGCTATACAACAAAGTATAGTTTACACAAGAAGGTGCGATAAACCAATCGTATATCTGTTCAGGCATAACGGATTCAGAAGATGAATCACTGATAAAAATAAAAAAGACAGTTATATTGAAATAATTTTATAGAAATTGATTAACACTCATTCTAACGAGTGCCAGTTTCTAAATAATTTTCCCATGTGTCTTGCCTACAGTGAATAGAACCTGAATGAGGTTCAATAATAAATAATACATCTATCATACCATTCAAGAAAGGAATATGTCAATTGATATCCCATAAAAAAGTAAAAAAATAAATTAAAAAAATAAATCCCATAGTTGAAGCTTTTCAGCAAGCACAAATCACATTAATGACTAACAAGTACAGTTTGATCAGTTTATTTCAGCAAGCAGACATAAGATTCCATAATCATGGCTGAGCTGCCTTGGAAACACAAGGTAAATGACTAACCATCAAGTCCAAAACTCAAGGCATGCCGAGTGTACTTATTAGTATAATAGGTAATGCAAGAAGCAAAGGAGGAACTGATTGATTGTATAAATAAAAGCAAGAATAAGGAATCCAAGATAACAAGACAAAAACTTCTTCCAAAAAATAAAATAAAAAAAAAAAACCTCATCTGGCACCAACATAATTCCCAAAGCATATGAAAAATTAATCTGATTGTAATTGACTTTAAATCATCAAGAATGAAAAATAAATGCTAAGACAAAATGAAAGGAAAAAAAAATGATGCATCCAAAAGAACAAAAAAAAATTAAATAAAAAATTCATCAGAAGAAGATAGCGCTAAGTTTAACTAAAATATCAAATAAAAGCTAAACAGATAAGTTGTGTCAACCCCTTCAATTAAAATTCTCATATTTAGTTGACAAAATAATATAATGTCATGAAACCTGACGATTAAGTTGAAGCTCCCGATAATGTGCCTCCGCTTCTTCAATATCAGGAAGAACCTTTTTCAGCATGACCTCTTCATAGTGGCACTTCTCCTGAGATAAATTTGTAAACCATTTAGGATATCAGAATCATGATCTATTCACAGATATCTCAGTGTTACAGTAGTGAGAATACAGTTTCTGCTGCACTCAGTTCTTCCTCAATAACCATTAAATTTCTTTCTGCTTCCTCAAAAGCATCAATATCCTCTTTCGCTGATTCTACATTTATTATGAAAGAAAAATAAAAATAAAAAGTTGAGATAGGCAAGTGAATTATGAAATAATGGAGAATGGACAAGAGAATAATAACAGTGCATACCGCATAGATTCTCAAATGATAATTTCAAATCATTGGCCTTTACTTCTGCCTTACAAATCCTCTCTTGCAACTTCGCCAGGAATGCTTCCTGTTCTTTTATTTCATCTTTGACATTCTTTGAAGTAGTCACAATATTAAAAATATATACACATTCAAATTTACACCATTGAAGAAGGACTTGATATAAGAGAGAACCCAACAGTAAAAGCACTAACCACTATTTCTTGATGAAGATCATCAACATTAGATGATGCACGAGAACTAGCCTCGGCAGCATATGAATTCTTCAAGTTTTGCAAATTTAGTTGCTTAGACATTAAAACCTTATCTGCATCCTCAACCAGTTCCTGAAAAAAGAGTAGAAGGAAACATTATAAAGATGGAAGTAATATAAGTGGCGTGCCGAAATAAGTTCAACAGCAATGCCCATCTAGAGAGAGAATGGCATGGTCATATGTCATCGTCCTGTACACAATTAAAACTCACCTCAAGTATTTGGTTGATGATCATGATTAATTGTTTAAGGAATATGTGATGTATATTAGTATAAGCGTAAAAATGTAATAGCATAAAATTATAACCATTGATATACATGGCAGGCCAATCATGTGGCCTATATCTACACGAAACTTATTTTGTCAAATGAGCATGCAGTTCCAAAAAGAAGCAAGGACATTCTTGGATTCCTCTCCTTCCAAATGACCCAAAGAATTGTGAGACAAGCTACATGCAAGAGACTGCACATCATGGAGATTATCCTCCTGGAAAATTTGGAAAGAGAGATTGTCACATCCTCTAAACCTCTTGCAAAAAGGAAAAACTCCCCAACTAAATGTGAAATAAACTTTGATGCCCCATGCATAAGCGGCAGCAAGATGGAAACAATCATAAATTTGGGAATTAGCACATCACTAATCTTCATCCTACCATGACCAGTTACCCGAGCCAAGAAGTTCACTATGGAAGGTACTTACGTTTTTCATAAAGCATTAACATAAGGAAACGGTGGAAATTGCCAGTATTAATGAAGAAGAAAGAAAGGAATTGGAAGAGAACTCCAAAGATGAATTGGAAGGTCATACTATTCTATTATTATAGTCTTGGAGAACATAATCATAATCCATGGACCACAGACTGCTTATATCAAACACCACCCTTGGTAATGCAACCTCAAGCACATGAAAATCCCACTGAGGAGTGGATGACTCAAGGAGGAAAAAAGATGAGATTGGTAAATTGTGAGCTCATGACCTACCATACAACCTACCGAATAGAGCAGATTAAGATGTGGTTCCACATTACACATCTTTCCTAAAGCAAATTGAGTCACCATAGTCAACTTCTTATCAAGTTAAGAGTAGAAATAAGGGTAAACGGAGTGAACAAATTTCTAGGGGAATCTGAATGTAGAACCATTAGCAATCTTAGCATCCTTATGGTTGTCCATCATCCCATAATGACTAAGAACCATTTTGCAGTATAAATAGTCCTATGCCATCAAGAATATCCACAACCACTTCCAAAATAATATTTCATAATAGCAATTCCACACACCTCTAACTCCCTCTTCATCTGCACCTTCTCCCAACCAAGGAACAAAAATTCGATTTCGCCCCAAACTTCGACTTTTGAAAATAAGAATTAATTCGAAGAGTTCGTGAAATTCGAAAGAATTTTTGTAAAAATTTATCAACTTAGAAAACATCAAAAATATACTATGTGAATGTTAAAATATGAACAATTTCTATTAAAAATACTAAAAACAAACATAATAAATATATTTTACATATAAAAGTATACATATAATGGTTCCGAACATGTAATTTAACATTAACAATGTTTTATGCTCATTGCACGTGTTAACCTAAAATTATTAAATTAAAGAAAGAAACAAAGAAAAATTTATCGTCAAACCCTAATGGTCTTGCAAATATAAACCCTGGTTTTCCTTTTTCTTTCTTTTTTCAACGTCTTTCCTGTTAGGCTTTTAGCTTACTTTTCTCTCATTCTCTTCTCTCTATCATCCCTTCTTCAAGTTATAGTTTGTTTTTCTTTCTATTGGATAGCCACTCGTTAGTTATACATATATCACCTTAAATTTTTTTCATTCATAGAGAATGACTTTTTTATACAATCTCTATAATTATACAGAAGAAACTTTGTGCACTACATAAAATCTTTCATTAAAAATGCACTTTTTCGCAACTTATACTACAATTTTTTTTTTACAAAAATCTTTAAAACTTTGAGTTTAAGTAAACTTTGCCTATTTTTCGGAGATTTCAATGAAATTTTGTAATTTTATAATTACAAGTGAACTTCGTTTCAATTGTCCAAATTATCTAATTAATTCGGCTAATTTCGACGAACTTCGACTAATTTTCATACCATGCTCCCAACCCACAGGATGCATGCCCTGGTCCCATGTTGTGTTTTCTCGTAAGAACTCCCTCGTCAACTTTGCAATCCTCTAAGCTACCTTTTTTGTAATTTGAAGACTGACATATAATAAGTGGGTAAAGCATCCAACATCAAGATACGAGTGAGCCTCCTTCCTTTTGGCAAAATATTGTGCTTCCATCCCTTTAACCATTTAGTCACCTTCAAGACTATTATATCCATAAAGATGAAGAAGACCATTTTTCTCCAAATGGCATCCCCAAAGACTTTCAGTGGCCAACTTTGGTTCACACATGCAATTTGTGAGGCAATCCCCTGAAGCCACTCTTCTAACTAAAACCAAAACAATGCAATTTGACTCTTATCCATGTTGATTTTCATGCACGGGAGATCTAGCAACACCATTTCACTACCTTGATTGCATTCAAAACATACTCCCCTTTCCATTCCAAAACCAATAATGTATCATCTAAAAACTATGGGTGTGACACATGAACTTCATCTCGATCTAGCACAAAACTGCAACAAGATTTGCTTCTTTGGCTTTTTGTATTATTCTTCTTGCGGATCCACAACCAAGACAAATGGAAATTAGACTAATGTGTCTCATTGTAATCCCCTCCTACTCTCTCCCCAAGGGCAGCCATTCACAAAAATGGAATAACAAACCAAGTGCATACAACCACAAATCCATTTCCTGCAAATATCCCCAAGCCCTTCTTCTTGCAAAGCACAAATTCAAGAAAGTCCAATTAACCATATCATATACCTTCTCAAACTCAAGTTTCAACATGACCCCCTTCTTTTTTCTAACCCCATAATCTTCTAAAATTTCATTGACAATCAATACTGCATCAGCAATCCATCGCCTTTGATCAAATGCCAATTGACTCTCCATAACAGTCAACTACAAGACCCTTCTCAATCTATTAGCAAGCACTTCAAAAATGATTTGAAAAGATTGGTGGTTAGACTAATTGATTGGTAATCTTGAACCTTTCTAACTACTATGATCTTTGGAATAAAATAGATATCAATCCCACTGGAACACCCGCTGACAATACCAAATTCCATCATAACTTTCAACAAACCACCAATTTCTCAAAAGTTTTGATAGAATTCCACGATCATAAACCATTAAGACTTCATATTATTGATTCTCCCAATTATTTTCAAACAATCAAAATCAAACGCAAGTTCCCTCACTTCATCCTTAGACACTGAGATCAAGTCACATGAGATCAACATCACCACCAAGCTTGTAGCTCCCTAACCGAACAAATCGATAAACTACCTCAACAACTGCCTCATCCTCCTCCGCCAAGTTCCCCTTCCCCACTTCAAGCTTCAAGATTGTATTAATGGATCTTCTTCCACTCATTAATCAAAGGAAGAACTTTGAATTAGCATCCCCTTTCTTAAGACATTTAATCTATGCCTTAAGAAAAGCACCCCCATCCATTTCTTTGCGTAACTCCTCAATTTCTCATTCACAAGCCACCTATCCAGAACAAGCTCATCATTTCCACTTTGCGTTTCCTTCCAAATCATCTAGTATCATGATCTTCTCCTCTAATTCTTTCTTTTTGACCCTACCACCTTCTAACCTCTAACCCCCATAAATAAAGTTTGTTAAACTACGTCGAATCCTTCCTGAAACATATCCTAGAATCAGATTCTCATTAAACGTTTGTCCCAATTGTTGTTACTTCACTAACAAACAGGCATTTTTGTTTTCAAATTTGATTATAAAAATCGTTTTATCTATGATCCATTGGAGCAAAACAAGAGATCGCCTACTAATCCTTAACATTTTGAGGAATTCTTCATCAGCGACGTTGGAGAGACCGTTCCCTATTTTGTGCCGAAGCACTTTTTAAAGCACAGGTCGAAACAGGTGAAATCAAAGGACATTAATTGAATGCTACAGACGGTACATGCGAAGAAATGATCAAAAGGGTTGTATTTGCTACTTCCTTTAGCAGAATCCACTAATTCGAAACTTAATTTGAAAGCCATATTTCGACTGGGACGTTTTCGAGATGCCCAAGGACGCCTTCGGTATCCAGGGGTCGCGAATCGATCATAAAACCTTGTTCAATAAGTAGAACGCATTAGTTGTTCGCTCTCAGGTTGGGTAGTAAGTGTTGGACAAGGGCAATCACTAATTTTTAAAACCAGCATTCTTAAGACCAAAGAGTCGAACAAAAAAATGGGGGAAAGTCCTCCATTCCTGGTTCTCCTGTAGCTCACAAAGGGGGTCGCAATGACCATGCCCGGGCGATTGTTTACCAAAAACATAGGTCTCCGCAAAGTCGTAAGACCATGTATAGGGGCTGACGCCTACCCAATGTCGGAAGGCCAAGGAATTTGGTGACCTGATGACAGGGGAGTTGGCAACCAAAGCCCTGGTGAACGACGGTCGTAACTATAACGGTCCTAAGGTAGCGAAATTCCTTGTCGGGTAAGTTCTGACCCGCATGAAAGGTGCAACAATCTATGCACTGTCTCAGAGAGAGGCTCAGTGAAATAGACATGTTTGTGATAAGACAATGGACATCTTTTATATACTTATAAAAGAAATACTTTGTGTCTGAATAAATTTGTACACTTCTCACCTATTATAAGACCCCAACTACCACTTTTTCTTCGCCTTCTTTCAAGAATTAGGATGCAAAATCAAGTTGCCATTGAACCACAATGGAAAAGGTCCCTATCTCAACTTAGAAGTTCCAAGAACAATTAGCCAAAGAACAATTAGCCAAAGAACAAATACAAATTGACCTTTCACCTCCTACCTCACAAACAAATCAAGGCCCATCCATCCCACCCCAATAAGAATTTGCCTAGACTGCAACATACCGGATCCAACTAGAAATTAGACCATGTAAATGAACCATTACAGAGAGACGGGTCATGAAGCCGCAACTCCCTAATAAACTCATCAAATTCCCTCATACTTTTGTGTACTTATTTTTTTAATAGAAACTAAACAGTAAAGTTGCCTCTCACACACCAATTAATGCTACATATGTTGCACTATCCTACAATTTTGTCTAAGAACTGTTTTCTAGCACCTCTTTCATTTAGCCCAAAACCCTAGATAGCCACTATTGCACCCCATCCTCCTCTAATGATTTAATTAAGATTGCAAATCCTTTAAAAAAATGTCTCACTCCTCTTAAGACCCTTAATATCCTGAGCCATAAGCAAACCCCCCACCAATCCTATGATAGTCTAGTACACCCAATCTATGAACCTTTCTTGCTATAAAGCACCAATCAACACCCTGTCAACGAAATTCCATTTACAAAATAACCACATCAAGATTGTGCTTTCCTAACATGCACTTTATCACCCGTCATTTATTTTTGGACCTACGCCCTCTAATATTTCACTTGATTATCTTCAATGTACCCAAATGAGCTTAACTCTCACCAAAACAACTCCCTTTGTTTTGAAGAAAATTCTACTCAAAGTATAAAAATTAGTGAAATTTAGACAAAATTAACCAAATAGGCAACTAAATAAACCACGTGAAGCGTACCTGTAATTATAAAATTACCAAATTGTAAAAAAAGGCATGTTTTATAAATAAACAATAAAAAAATAAAAAAATAATGTTGTGCACAGAGATTCTTCTATATAATCATTAAGCTTGTTTAAAAAATATATAAAATAAAAGAAATCTTTCTCTATAAATGAAAAAGATTGAAGGCAAAATATATGTAGCTGGCAAGTATCTATTCAAGAGAAAAATATGTGTACCTAGTTGTCGCTTGAAGAAGAGACGACAGAGAGAAGCAAGAGAAGAGAAAGAAAAACTGCAAGCCTAAGAGGAGAGGCATTGAAAGAAGAACAAGAAAGGAGAGTTGTTTACTATAATCGATAGAGAAGATAGCAACGACTAGCAACCCAACAATCAAACAAACTAGGATTTGTGTTCGCAGGCTTATTATGGTTTGACGATAAGTTTCTCTTTCTTTTTTTCTTATAATAGTTTTAAGTTAACATGCGTGACGTGCATTAATATTGTTAATATTAAAATATACATTAAAAAAATATTATATGTATACTTTTATATGTAAAATGTATTTATTTATATTTTTTTCATCATTTTTAATAAAAATTGTGCACATTTTAGTATTACTATAGTATATTTTTGAACTTTTCTAAGTTGATAAATTTTTATAGAAATTCATTCGAATTTCTCGAAACTCTTTGAATTAATTCTTTTTTTTTAAACAGAAACTATTGTATTAATATAGATAAATAAAACATACATGGTCTGCTAGATGAGATATCTGGGCAGAAATGACAAAATACAAATTATAAGGATTAGATAATGTTTTTCCCGTTACACAACCATTCCCCAAAATTATAACTCTTCGCCAATTTTGTAGTAGAGATGCAAGTAGCAAACAAAATGTTGGATATTTCCCATAGAAGTAGTTCTGATTTGATTTTGTCCAAAAAAACCTCATGTTCCTTTCTTCCCATACGCTGTACCAAACAAAAAGCAAAATGATCTTCCAATATTGCTACAACTTTGAAGTTGAAACAGTCTCTAGAACTTGAAATAGAGAATCCATAGAAGGAGGAACTATACTACAGTGCTTCTGCGTCCACCTTCTTTATGTGTGTTACGCCACCCTACACTCCCTGAATATATGGAGAGTTGTTTCCAAGCTATTCCTGCACCTTCAGTGTGTGATTAGGGAATCGTTTTTGAAGATTTTCTGCAATATTTAGCTTATGTAAGCTAATCAACAAAGCTAGGATTCGAGCTTTCATATGAGTTTTTTTCTTCCAAATAAATTATGTTGCAACGACCGATTGGTATATGTTTTCTGCATTAAGTTTTGCCATGAATGATCTAAATGAAAATCTTTTATTTGTCTCTCCACTCCACATAGGTTAGTTCTCTTCATTTATAGCGCCTAAGTGGAATCTTTGTCAAGTGTTCAGCAACTCACTTATTTCTTTTATGCGCCCATCTCTAATATTTCTGTATAGATGAAGTTTCCAGCCCTAATGAATTCTATCCTCCACTATATTGCATGTTGGAAATTCAGAGATAAGAGTAGCTTGCCTACTGGATATCCTACATACGTTGGGGACCAGGTCCTTTATCCTCTCCGTACCACACCAAATATCACCCCAGAAACCAACCTTATCCCCCTTTCCCGCTTTCCAAACTGTATGAGGTCGAAATCTATCGTATATGTGTGGATGTTCTTCCAGGGGGATCTATAACTCCTTTTCCAATTCAGTCCAGCTTCCTTCCCTTATGCCTTCAACCCATGCATTTTTTTAATTTCCTTTGCCCACAATACTTTCGGTATCTCTCGCATACACCATAGCCATTTGCCCCCCAAGGCGATGTTTCTCTTTATCATACCATCTATGCACAACCCTCCTTGACTCATTTTTCTACAAACTCGCTCCCATTTTACTAGGTTTTGGCCTTTTTTATCATCTTCCTTTTTCCACAGGAATTCTCTCATATGTTTTCAATGACGCCAACAACCTTTTTTGGCATTCTGAACACTGACATAAAATACGTTGGCAAAGCTTCCTAGACTGTTTTGAGTAAGAGAAGGCGGCCACCTATTGAAAGGTGGCTTCTCTTCCACCCTGCAATCCTTCTTTTGATAGTTTGGATCATTAGTTTCTAAAACCCCGTTCTGTTTGGATTTCCTCCTAACGGTAGCCCCAAGTATTGCAGCGGCCAGTTTCCAAAGGAGACCTTTAAGTCTTTAGCCAATTTGTTCATATTAATTCCCAACAGTTGAGTTTTATGCCCATTTATGGCGATCCCCGTTAGGAAGCAAAATGCATATAGTGCTTTCATTCCCACCTTTACTTCCTCTTCCCTGTTCTTCATGAATATTAAGCAAACATTTGTGAATAGGAGATGTGTAAGCTAAACTTTTTCTCTTCCAACTATCATTCCTTCCAACCTTCCATCCACCGCTACTCTCTCAAGGATTCTGGTCAAGGTATTTGCAGTTATGGTGTACAAGAAAGGGGAGAGAGGATGTCCCTACCTCAATCCTCTGTAGCCATTGAACTTTCCTTTAGGCCTCTCATTAATAAAAATCAAGTATTCGATTGTCTACAGACACGCTCGCACCCACATTCTCCATTTTTCCCCAAAACCTTTTTGTTTCAAGACGAAGTCCAGAAAGCTTCATCTCATCGAATCATATGCTTTTGTGAAGCCCACCTTCAGTAGAAGTCCTTCTTTACCATTTTTTTTTTTTTTGAAAACGGAAACTAATAGATATATATTAATAAGAAAGAAGTACATGCTGGACGAGAAGTCCGACCACCAAACAGAATAGAATTACATGGAACATAAAATACTCCCCCTTTACAAAGCCACTCCCCTAAGGTATACCCAAGCCCTAATTTAGTAACACTGATCCAGGTAGCAAACAACATATTAGATCTTTCCCATAACATTCATTCCGTCCTCTTCTTTTCTACAAAAATTATGTTATTTTGCTCCTCCCATATGAAATACCAGACAACTGCCACCAAAATTTTCCAGTAGGGTTTCAGTTTAGGGGGAAATTCACTACTTGGAATCTGAAACATATTGTCATCATTTGGGGGAGTAAACCAACTGTTAATCTGCTGCCACTATCTCCACAAGCTTAGCACCATGTCGCACTCCTTTAGAAGGTGATGTGTTGTCTCTTCATTCTTCCTACACATGTGACACATGGAAGGGTTCCAATTCAGATTAGGAAATCTTTCTTGTAAATTGTCATCAGTTTTCAATCCATTTAGACTTATTAACCACAACAGGATTTTCGCTTTCATTGGGGTTTTTGATTTCCAAATGAAATTCACCGGCCCATTGTGACTTCTCCTTACATGGCTAGAAATTTGATTTCTAAATGACTGAACTGAGAATCTCCTACTAGGATCTTCATTCCACAAAGGCCTATCTTCCTCCATAATGTTATGTATCTGGAACCTATGAAGAGTATTCAGAAGTTCTCCCAATTCCTCCACATGGGTATCCTTCACATTGCTGGAAATGTACAAATTTCATCCCTATGGGTTGTTCCCCTCTTCCTCATTATGACTTCTAAATTATGAGACAGCTCCATCTTTCTTTTGTGACAATCTATAAATGTTGGAAAATTTATTTTGAAGACTATCCTTTCCACACCATGTATCCTTCCAAAATTTCACATGATTGCCTTTCCCAACCTTCCAAGTGATGTGGTTCCTGAATTTTCCATATAAACTGAATATGTCTTTCCACGAGGACCGGTGACTACGCTTTTTATTCAAACCAGCCTCTCTCCCAAAAGCTTCCTCACCATGAATGCTTTTAACCATCCTTGCCCACATAGCCTGAGGATTTACCATCATACTTCATAGCCATCTTCCCCTAAGAGCCATTCCTTCTAATCATGCCTCCAACTCCTAGGCCTCCTTTATTTATGTCTTGACTAACCTGCTCCCATCTGATCATGTTCTGTCCCTTTTCTGAATCTTCATTTTCCCACAAAAAGTCTCTCATAAGCTTCTCGATATGACCCGCAATTGTTTTTGGCATCCTAAAGACTGATAAAAAATAGGTTGGAAGCGCCTCCAAAACAGTTTTCAGCAGCAATAATCTTCCCCCTCTTGATAAATAACTTTTCTTCCATCCTGCTATTCTCCTTTTTATTGTTTGAATCATTGGGTTCCAAAAACTGATTCTGCAAGGGTTTCCTCCCAACGGCAAACCTAGATTTTTGATTGGCCATGACCCTTGAGAGACTTGCATAATTTCAGCTGTATTGGCCACCATAGCTTCTGAAACATTAAAGCCTATCAGTTGGCTCTTTTCTCTGTTAATTTTCATGCCAGTTAAGAAACAGAAGGCTAGAATCACTTTCTTTACCACTTCCACCTGTTCCTTCTTGTTGGGCACGAACAGAATGCAATCATCTGCGAACAGCAAATGGGTCAGCTGAATTTTGTTCTTCCCCACTTCTATTCCTTCCATTCTTCCCACTTGCACAGCTTTTTGAATAATTCCAGTGAGTGTATCTGCTGCCAAAGTGAATAAGAAGGGAGATAAAGGAACCCCCTGTCTCAAACCCCGATAACCATTTAACTTTCCTCTAGGCCGGCCATTAATAAAGATGGAATAATTAGTTGTTTTCAAGCACGCTTGAATCCATCTTCTTCATCTGTCACCAAAACCTTTCTGCTGCAAAACCGTGTCTAAATAACTCCATCTCACTGAATCATAAGCCTTGGCTAGATCTACCTTCAGAACAAAACCCTCCTCGCCCCTTGTTCGTTGGTCTTCCACTATTTCATTAGCAATTAGAATTGCTTCCGTTATCTGTCTATTCTCAACAAAAGCTAACTGATGCTCACTTACTGTTTCAGGTAGTACCTTTCGAAGCCTATTCGCCAAAGTCTTGGCAAGTATTTTGTATAGGCTGGTTGTTAAGCTAATCGTTTTGAAGTCTTCAACCTTCATAGAGCTTGACTTTTTAGGAATTAAGAAAATATAAGTTTCATTCACCTTTCGGTTCACAACTGCATCTTTGTGGAACTCTTTCATACACGCCATACTATCCGCCTTGACCATGTTCCAGTTGTGCTGAAAAAAAGCCATAGCAAACCCGTCGGGACTTGGAGCTTTCTCCCCATCACAATTGAAGACAGCCTCTCTTATTTCCTCCTCTTCGAACTCTCTTTCCAACCATTGACTTCTGTCTGTTGAAATCTGCTACCAGTCCAATCCTTCCACCTTCCACTTATCCTTAACTAGTTCCATTACCAGCTCGGAGAAGTAGTTGAGAATTAAATTCTGGATATCCTCTTCTTTATCAATCAAGTTGCCATCTCTGTCCTCCATCTTTGAAATTACAGCTCTGGATTTTCTTATAGAAAGAATTCTGTGAAAAAATTTTGAATTAACATCCCCTTCTTTAGCCCATTTGAGTTTTGCCTTTTGTCTGCAAGCCCTCTCATGTCTACATTCAAGAATATGAATCCCCTCCACTACTTTCCTTCGATCATCCAGAAGCTGCTCCCCTTCCTCTCTTTCCAGTCTTCCATCCAGAATCCTAAGATTCTCTTTCAAAGCTAATTCCTTAGCTTTATCCTCCTCCATTTGCCCCCTCGCCCACTGCTTTAATTTCCTCCACAGATTTTGCAGCTTTTGCATAATTTTATAGCCTTCCCATCCTTGGCTATGAAAGTTGTCCCACGCCTTCTTTACCATTATTCCTATAGTTTTTGACTGCTTCGTTTGCAATCAAGATAGCAGCCATTATTTGTCTATTTTTAACAAAAGTCATTTGATGTTCACTCACAGTTGTGGGGTGAACAATCTTGATCCTATTTCCTAAAGTCTTGGCAATGATCTTGTAAATACTTGTAGTGAGGCTCATTGAACGATAATCTTCAGCCCTCATTGAATTGTTCTTCTTTCGGATGAGGCAGATATATGTCTCATTTACTTTCTTGTTTACAATAGCATCCTTATGGAATTCTTTCAAACAGGCTATCATATCCCGTTTGACTGTTTCCCATGTCTGTTGGAAGAAAGCCATGGTGAATCCATCTAGGTCAAGGGCCTTTCCCCCATCACAATTGAACACCACCTCCCTGATTCTTCTTCTTCAGACTCTCTTTCCAACCACCTACTATCTTCTTCTAAAATGCCTTGCCACTGTAATTCATCTATCCCCCATTTGACATTGGACTATTCCATGAACAAGCCTCCAAAATAGTCAGTTATTAGCTATTGTATTTTAGCCTCATTTTCCACTAAATTTCCTAACTTGTCTACCAACTTATTTATCATGGCTCTAAACTTTCTTAATGAGAGTACTCTATGAAACTATTTAGAGTTTACATCTCCTTCTTTGACCCATTTCAACTTAGCTCTTTGTTTGCTTTTCTTTCCAGTCTACACCCCAGCGAGTAAGTCTCCTCAATCAGCTTCTTCCTTTCTTCTGAAAGATCAAGATTATCTTCGATCTCTAGCTTTCCATCCAAGGACATAAGAGAATCGATTAGTTCCGATTTTCTAGCACTATCATCGGCAACCTGACCCTTGTTCCAAATTCTTAATTTTCCCCTAAGATTCTTAAGCTTTAACATGATCTTGTACCCTTTTCACCCTCTACTTTGATCAAACTTCCACTCTCATTGCACCATTTCCTTAAATTTTGGCTATTGAAGCCAGACATTTTCAAATCGAAAAGGTGAGAGCCCCCATTTAGTCTCCTCCGTCTCCAGAAGAATTGGCAAGTGGTCTAAGCTTACGCATGGTAATCCCCAAACTCTTTGGTGCCTAAATTTTTCGCCTCGTTCATCATTACACAGGAATTGATCTAACCACCGCTATTACTTCAAGTATAACAAATATTCTTGAGATCTGATTCTTGTAGATTCATTTCATGAACCCAGTCATCAATGTTGTTTGACTACAATGCCTCTTTTTCCCCATATGCCTAACCATATTCAAATCTCCTCCCAAGCACCAGGGACCTTGGATGGTGGATGAAAGAGTTGCCAACTCAATCAAACATTCCTCCGAACCATCCTTATCCCAAGGCCCATATACTGCCGTGAGCCACCAGTCAAGATCCTCACCTCCATTGATTTTGATCGTCAAGGAGTGCATCCCTTCCCATTTTTCTTGGACCACAATATTCCTCACATCCCACAGTATCAGGATCCCCCCTATTGTTCTGTCTACGAGGATTGCCACCCAGTCGATAAATCTTTGCTTCCAGATGTATGCAATCAGGTCCTGGTCGATCTTGTCCCTTTTTGTATCCTGAATGGCTATCAAATCCACCCTTGCCACGATAACGGTCTTTCTGATGAGTCTTCTTTTGCTTTTTGATCCGCAACCACGAATATTCCAACTTAAAATCTATATTAGAGAATACGATCCCCATTAAGAACAACGAAAGAATATTGCAATACAATCAACTGTGTGTTGATCGAAAGCAGAAAATCTTTGACTCGTTCGTACTCCAGTTTCTGTGTAATTTTGTTATATGTTGGCTCAATGTTATCTTCCTCCGGAACCTCTCTTTTCCTTTCCTAGCCCGTGGATTAGAGGGGACTAAACTCAACCCAGAAATGTCTGTCCTGCGAGGATATTGAGAGAGAAGGGATGCATAGTGATGTGTCCATACCTGATTGTGTGCTCCATCATCCTAATGCGTTGTTCCGCTCAACGACCCCATGTCTGCTTCTAGTAAGAATGCATATGTGTGTTGAGTCTCGAGTACTCACTTCGTCTCTATTTGGGTTAGGTAGTCGTGATAGTCTGAGTTTGTATCCAAGTCCGACCCACTGTCTTCCGCCTGGGCTTCCCACCACGCAAGGGCCTCGAGCTTATTTCTTTTAATTCCTTTTTTGGCCCTTTGATAAACATTTAAATTCGACCAATCCACAAGCCTTTCATTTTCTTGACCCACTTCCCATCTAGGCCCTATTATGTTATGGCCCAATTCATGAATGTGATCTGTGGGCCCTCCCAAATGCTTGTCTCTTCCGAGGCTTCGTTCGCCAACTTTGTTGGGCTTTCTTTGGTAAGGGACCTCAATCCAGTCTCATGGGCCTATATCTGGGTGATCAGGCCTAGCCCAAGCAAGCTTGACAATGCGTCCCTCTCAACAATCAACGGGCCCACCGCTGCAACCCACCCCATTGTTAGGAACAAGTGGCATGGCACCAATGTTGCTTCTGCCAACTCCACTTGCTCCATCGTTTGATGAACGCCCTCTCGTTGTCACCTCGTCGTCCTCGATCTACACGTATTCATCATCACTGATCAAAATTTCAATCTGAGCTCCTCTGATTGTTGAACCTCTACACATCTACGTTCGTAATCCCCTCCAGATGATTTTTGGTGAACTTTTCCAAAGAGTTGTAACCAGAGTTCCTTCACTTCCAAATCCCAATTTTGCTCAATCCACCAGTCTCAGCTCTTGGACTCTTGTGCCATCGTAAATTTTGAATTCTTTCGTAGGAAAACTCGATTCATGACCTCTCAGTCATAGGAATGCCATTTTCATTGATGAGTTGGAGATGGTGATGTGCGCTATGTCCAGCAAGCTACCATAGACCTCGCCTATTTTTCTGAAAGTCTGGATGTTCTAATCCTGTTGTTAGATTCCTTCGATTTCCATCCAGTTGTTCTAGCAAGCAACCTGCACGCTTGTGATGACCATTTCCTCACTCCATTCTTCAATATAGAAGCCCCCTAACAATGTTTGATATTTCTCAGCTTGAAGAGTTTTAATATTATCTTCCTCATGGCAACAAACCAAACTTCTTGCCACGTCCAATCTTTGTATGGGGATGTCTCGTTTCAATAGTTGGCGAACTGACCGTTCCACCGTACACCACGATGTTGCGTCTGATGTTTGTATGATGAAAAATTTCTTCACCTCGCATTCCTTTTGTCTCTCCCCTTGTGTCCCTTATTGTCTTTCTTCTATGCAAAAGTTTCTTCTCAACCTTTGATTCTCGTCCGTCTCTCGTCTCCAGGTTCCTCTATTCCAACTTTCCTCGTCTTCCCTCATCATCCTCTCCTACAATCCCATTTGTTTTGCACTTCTCGACTTGCTTCCTTGGCTTGTCCGTCTGCCACCTCCTGGACTACTGTATCCATTGCTTTCCAGAGATTTCGACATGCCCTCGTCATAAGTACCTCTGGTATAACTATGCTCTGGTGTTGTCCATTCACCATCTTCATCAATTTGATGTATCTGCCATTATCATTAACCAGGACCTCCATGATGATTGTGAAACGTCCGACACGAAACACTCCTGTATTGTTGCAACTTTTGTTTCCCATCAACATCTTCTTTACCCTTCCCTTCAACCAGATAATTGCCTTCTTGTTCATTGCGATGTAGTAATGGTATGTTCTTGTTACTTACTGGAGAATTGTCTCTTGACTGTCTTTTGTGTAGCAGATCGAGAAGTACTTATATCTCGTTGGGAATGACACGTAGTGCCATTCCACATTCATTAATCGTCGCACTTGGCATTTACTACTATGACCAGTCCCTATTTGAAATGATCTTCTTTTCTTGTCGTGGAAACTGATTGACAAGGTTTCTGGTCTTCATTTTTTGTGTTTGAATGTACTGCTCCGTTTTTTCCTCTTGACCAATTTCCACCCGTCATCTTCTGCTACAAAAGAACATTCTTCTAAGTCTTCTCTCTTGCATGTCTTACGTTGTTGACCTTCGTCACTAGCATCCAATCAGGACCTCAATTTTCAATCCTAGTCTTTTTGGTTGCTGGTCTAGTTCGTCTTCATTTGTCATAACAATCTTTGTTGCACCACCTTGTTCGCTTCCTATTTTGTTCTCCGTTCTTTTCCTCCCATGCTCCAGTTCCTACTGCCCTTTGTCTCCATGTTCGCTGATTTCCATTCTTCCTTCTCTGCACTCCGTTCACCATTACCCACCCTTCTTTTTTCAACGCCCTTCCTCTGTTCGCTTTCCGTCTTCCATTCATGTTCTTCATGATGATTGATGTACAAACCTAAAGTTTGGGGCAAAGTAGGATTTTTGTTCTTTAATTAAATACATCAATCTTTATAATCCTATCTTCATCCTACAAAACTCCCACCCCCATTGAGCATCAAGAAAACTAGTAGAAGACGCGAGAAAATCTAAGTGGTTGTTACACTCATTCTTACATGGGCTATGGTGAAAGCTTGAGGTTGATGGAGAATAAGACTGGAAAGTAGAGGAACAATGTAAACAGAGGGAGAGGGAGGAGAAGGGAAAATGTAAGAGCAAGTATTCTCCAAAGCAAAATTATTGGTCTATACCTTGGTCCTAGAAGCATAGAATGAAAATTCGTCCAGAATCTAGTTGTAAAAAATAAATAAATAAATTACAAAAACTTGACAAAACTTCGAGAATCTCAACAAAGCTTCAAATATTTCTACAAAACTTCAAATACTTCGATGAAATTTGGGAAAAATTTGAAGATTTTGGTGAAATTTGTGAAATACATAAGTAAATAATATAAAATTCTTAACATGTATAATCAAAATATTATTAATGTCAAAAGACAAGTTTGAAACCATTATATTTATACCTTAATAAATAAAATATATCGCTTTATATTTGTTTTCATCATTCGTAATAGGAACTATGCATATTTTAGCGTTACATAGAATTTTTTTTAACTTCTCTAAGCAGACAACTTTTTACAAAAATTCTATCGAATTTCTTGAACTCTTCAAATTAATTCTGATTTTTAAAGGTCGAAGCTTGAGGCGAAGTCGAATTTTCGTTCCATGCCTGGAAGAAGGGATCAATGGTTGTTGCTTCTCCAAATTTGTCGACCATGAAATGCTAACATCAATTTTGTCATCCAACTAGCCACCATTGTTGGGAGCATTGCTTGAAAATTTTGATAACTCCAAAACATAAAAGATCCAATACAAACGCTTGACAGAAGGACCACTTTGGCTGAGACATGCTTGTGCGAGCAAATCACCATCGCCCCCTACACTTCTTTGGAACTCACTATATGTTTTGGGAAACCTTTTATAAAATTTGAGTGATTGACAATCTCACCCTGCACAAGATATTATCAATTAACCCTGTGCTTGGGTCATGACATCGTTGGTTATTGGGCCAGAATTAGATTAGGTTTTGTTCCTTATTTGGCAACTAAAATGTGAACATGCCTCCACACTTGTGCAACGTTTACACATCTTAGTTGAGCTTAAATTCACCCCATGCCCCCACCCCCACAATCATTAGAAATAGTCAGGTCTCGCGTGGTAGTCAAATGGATCAAGTCGAATGCCACAAAATGCTACATCTTCATTTCCACACTTCACATGATCCAATCCATGCCAACTATCCCCTTCCACCACCTACTCCTTATGGAATGATAGTTGTCATCCTTGTATTGGAAGAAACAACAATGAAGGTAGGTGAATGTACAACCCCTTGCACTACATTTCCAGGTTTCAACTTGCCTTGTGTGCAGATCCTGGTGATCTTTGCCACAAGCTACTTTTCCATTGAGGCAATGACTATACATCCAATTGAAGCCCTCAAATCATCTCGACTGTTATACTCTCTAGCAACCTCCTTTGCCAAGATCTTGTCATGTTTTGGGACTAATAGAGCACACTTGCCATCAAGGCAATCTTCATCATCCTAAACAAACAAATATTCCCTTGCAAATGATAAATCATCCTACAAGTAAAAAACCTGTTGGACTTCATCCTCTACCACAAACAGGTTAAATTATCACTCCATAAACAAAATGACTCCCATGCAAATCTCCATTATCTCTGGTAAGAAACCAAATGCTCATCCCTTTACCTTCAAATACGCCACATCAAAAGTCATTCCCAACATCGCAATATGATTCAAACCCATCAATCCTTTGCATTATCTAAGTAGTGATGAACATGTTTAGACCACATCTCAAAGGGTATACCATCAAGTCTAATCCAGGAGTCTTGACATGAAAGCATACAGTTATCCAATTGAGGCTCACAACTCCATGGCTCGATAGGAAAGTTGAGGGCTACTTTCATCTTCACGTTTATCGACAAGTCTCTCTCCTCCTTGGACTAGCATTTTAGCAAAGCTCTAAATGGGAGCAAGGAGCACTCACCTAGAAATGCCCATCAACTATTCCTCAATCTCATTCCATGAGATGTCACTTAAAAATCCAAGTTTTACTACCCAAAACTCATTTTTGTTACTAGTTCTCCGCATGGTCTTTTCCTTCACTACCTCAATCCCCTTTGGCTAAGCTTGTGCAGCTGCCTCCTTCATTTTATAATTTGAGGCACAACATTGTTGCAACCCACTCCATAGAAGTAATGTCATAACTGACACATAATACTATATACACTACATTTGCATATATAATACTATATCAACCTATCAATACTTGAATTCCTCAATATCCACAAAAACTTTGGTAAAACCTTCCTTAAATGTGTGACTAATCCTAAAATCAATCACCCAATAATCCAAGCCAAACTTCACTACTAAACAGCAAATATAAATCACATCCAACATATAACATCAATAATTCATAATTATAGTCCCCATAAGCATTGTTTCCAAAATCCATGGCTAGTTTAAAGAGAAAATTGCATCCTTCAATGTGATATTTACATATAGAGTGATAATTGAAGTTAGACAAAATTGTTCCAAAATTCTTCAACATCATCATACAAGAGTTAGTGAAGAGTTGACTACTCGTCTTGTGTAGGTCATTCTCCTTTCTAGTCTGTCCCTTAAATGTTAAAGAGGAAATTTGAGTTACAACATGATTAGTAAGTATATCTTGCACCCCCTCTTCATTGTTCTACCATGATGAAGCCAAGATTGGAATGCTAAAACGAGGCCA
Organism: Tinospora cordifolia; assembly: GCA_030144865.1. Taxonomy (NCBI): domain Eukaryota; kingdom Viridiplantae; phylum Streptophyta; class Magnoliopsida; order Ranunculales; family Menispermaceae; genus Tinospora; species Tinospora cordifolia. The sequence continues at coordinate 42,971 of JAJIYU010000569.1, forward strand.
ACCCAATGCAGATCATCTCCCCCCTCCCCTCTTTGTTCTACCATCATGAAGCCAAGATTGCAATGCTAAAACAAGGCCAACCCAATGTAGATCATCTCCTCCAGCATGAAAACCATTTTCTACTTCGAAAACGCATAAAATATCCTCTTTAGTTTGAGAATAATTTTTCCATCACGAAGAAGTAGAGTTAAATGTAATTTCTAGAAGCTAAGGTCCTAGCTTGCTAACCTCGGCTCCGTAGCATAGAAATTTTCTTTCGCAATGATCATTGCTCAAGATCAGCTCTAAGTGAAGTTGGCTTCAGCATCTCTTTGATTGCGATATTATGAAATTTGGTGACTCTTCAAAATTTGAACCACTTTATATTTGTGAAAAAGAAGAATTTCCAAGTCTCTACAGAATTTCCAAAGATCCAACAGTTTGTCTAGCACAAATGTGGAAAAGGTCAGGGCATAAGTGCAGCAGGGGAGAGTGGAATCTTGATCTGCGAAGGCAGCTCAAGGATGAGGAAATAGAGGATTTAGCCAACCTTCTCCCTAGGCTACAGTCTGTTCATCTTAATACGCATCCCGACTCGTGGAGGTGGACTAAAGATAAGTCCGGAGTTTTTACTACTGGTTCATGCTACAACGCTCTCCTGTCAGAAGATCTGCAAACTACAGACGCCCAGCTGGATTTAATATGGAAGACTAAAATGCCGACAAAATTCAAAATATTGGCATGGCTGATTATGCAAGGAAAACTCAACTGTACTGCCCAGCTACAGAAGAAATTCCCTTCTCATTACTTATCTCCTTCTTCCTGTTGCCTTTGCAGGGCTGCTGAGGATGATGCCCGTCACATTTTTGGGGACTAGCAGTTTTGTCTCGCCCTCCCAACAGTTTAGAGATCCAAGCGTGGTTGGCAGATCAGCAGGTTAACATGAGAAGCTACTGGTTGCTGATCATTTTTGCTACATGGGCAGCCGTGTGGGAGGCTAGAAACAGATGTATTTTTAAGAATTCGGATATTAATGTAAACATTGTAAAAGAGAGATCTCACATTTTGTTTGCAACGTGGGTCTCCGTTTCTGATCTAAGTTTAGGGTACTCATTTAGTGAGTGGGCGACGCAGTGGGCGTCAATTTTGTATCTAAAGTAGTGGGGTCCTGGTTGGTGCAGGTTTCCTGCTCGCAGTTGTATCTTTTATTTCTCTTTGGACATCTCGTCCAATATCTGAAATAAAATGTTTACTTTCAAAAAAAAAAAAAAAAAAAAAAAAGATCAAAATATTTTCCACTCAGCTCATGCATGGCTCCAAGGATGTTCCAGTCGATGATGTTTATCATTTTGAGGCTCCTCTCCCTAAAAACACTCTTTCAATGACCAACTTTTTTTTTCCCATTTTTTGATCTCACTATGAACAAGAGTAAAAGAAAACAAAAAATAAACATAAAAAAAAAAAATTCATAATTACAATCATCCACCTTTATCCATGATCACTAGATGTCAAGTCGATTGCATATAAGACCATTATGAGGAAAGAAAACATGCTATTAAAGCACACTAACAAAAACAGCAAGTACAGTGTATATATATTGATCAAAGCAATGACTAGATACCAATCTAACATTGAGTCACTATGCATTCAATCTAGGCCATAGGGATATCTACATCAAGGAAATTCTTTGGAACACCTTGGTATTGCTTCTAGATAAAAATGAAATTATGTATCAGAACAAAGGAATGAAGCATAAATGTTTACAGCATCTAATTGCATGGGCTATGATTGGGGAATGAGACAATATGTGGAGGTAGCCAACCATCTTAAGACTTAGGGAGGTCAAAAATTCTGACTTCCCCTTTACACGGTTTAATGGGAGGCAAACCATTGTCATGTCTAGGATCAACAAGTTTCTCTTTAATGAGGGATAGGAAAAGATGGTAAGAGGAATCAACCAAACAGTAGTGGAAAGAGTCACTTCAGACCATAGGCCCATGATGATGGAAATTGCACTGCGAAGTGGGGTCCTTCTCCATTCAAATTCATAAATGCTTGGCTGCACGATAAGGCTTTGAATTGTAAAATGGAGATTTGGTGGACCTAGTCACATGTGGAGGTGTGCAGGTTTTGGATTTATAAGAAAGCTAAGGGGTATGAGGGACTGCATGAAGCAATGGGAATTTGAAAAGAGAATGGAAGAAAGAACTAAAAGAAGGAAGTTTGTGGTGAAATTAGAAGAATTACAAAGGAGATGGAGTGAAGGAAGGGGGAACCCAAGGGTTGTGGACAATTGGAAAACAGTGGCAGGGGAAATTACATAGCTTGATAAGAAGAACGAAAGAACAGCAAGGCAGACGGCTAGGATAAAATGGGCTAAAGAAGGTGATGTTAATACAATATATTTCTACAAAGCTTATTTATTAGAAAAGCTAGAAGTAAAATCACAAGAATTGTAAAAGAGGGAAAAGTCATTGAATAAGAGGAGGAGATTAGAGAAGTAATAGTTAATTACTTCGAGAAGATTTATAATCATGGTGAGGAGCAAGCATAAATTGTTTCCTTTTCAAAAGTCTGGACAGGGACTGGTTAGAAAAACATATTGAAAAGGAGGAAGTAAGAAGGGCAATTTTCAATAGTCATGGGGATAAGGCACCAAGGGCACATGGGTTCACTATGAAGTTTTACCAAGAAAACTAGAGTATTATCAAAGAAGACCTTATGGAGGGGATGAAGCAATTTCATGTGGATGGGATCAATACAACCATTGATGAGACTTTGTTTGGCTCCCAATAAGGTTCGCTCAATTAGGGTGAAAGATTCTAGGCCTATAAGCCTATTGACAAGTGTCTATAAAATAATAACTAAGACACTTGCCAATAGATTGAAGGGAGTTATTAGACACTCAAATGGCTTTTGTTATAAGAAGACAGATAACTCATGCGATTTTGATTGCTAATGAAGTAGTGGAACAATGCAAAATAAAGGAATAGTCATTAAAGTAGATTTTGCCAAGGACAATGATAGAGTCAGCTGGGAAATTCTCGATGAAGTGTTGTAGAGAAAAAAGTTTGGTATGAAATGGAGGAATTGGACATAGGGCTCAATAATAATAAATGGCCAGCCTAGAGGGAAGATTCTAGGAAGCAGAGGGCTTAGACAGGGTGACCCACTCACACCCTTCTTGTATATTCTAGTGGTAGATATTCTAAATGGTTTGAGGAAGAAAGTTTCTACTAAAGGAAAGATAAAGGGGGGTAACTATAGGTAAGGATCAGTTGTAGCTAACCCACATCCAAAATGTTGATGATTGCCTACTGTTTCTCAAGGAGGATAGGAAGTCAGTGGAGACTACCATGTACATTCTAAAGTTCCTTTGTATGGTTTCAAGTTTCTCAGTTAACCTTAATAAAAGCCAAGTAGTAGGCATTAGTATGGCAAAAGAAGCTATAGAAAGAATAGCAGAGAATTGAGAGATGAAAGAAAGGCAATGCCCTATGAATTATTTAGGAATACCATTAGGCGGCCAACCTAGCGTATGATGTTTCGGGAACTTGTTATCCAGACAATCAAAAATAGAATAGAGAGATTTAAGATCTCTTTCCTCTCAAGGGGGTTGGGAGACACTCTGCTTAAGGTGGTGTTGGTGTTGAAAGCCACCCCCACCTACTATATGTCAGTTTTCAAGATGACCAAGAGAGTGACTGATCTTATTGAATAGGATATGACAAATTTTTATGGAAGGGGGAGGAAGGAGGAAAAGGGAATAATTCGGTTAGATGGGAACATGTCCATAAAATAATGGAGAAAGGGGGATTGGGCGTAGGTGGATTAAGTAAAAAGCATACAACATTGGTTGGGGTTTGGGAAGTAACTGTAGAAATTCTATGAGGAAAGAGAAGCCATATGGGTAAGAGTGATTGAGGGCATCCATGGAACAGGCAGAATGGCATGGAAGCTAGGATTCACCTCGAGGCTTCCTATAGAAGACCATGGAAATTTATACAATCCAACCCCACTTTCCAAGGTGGGTGAGATGGAGAGTAGGAGATGGAAAAACTACTAGATTTTGGGAGGATATATAGTGTCGAGGACAATCTTCCAAAGGACAATTCCCTTTAATTTACAACAAATCAAAAGACTAAGTGAGGCAACCATTGCAGAATTCTATACGGAGGAGGTAGTCAAGGATAACAATCAAGTAGGATGGAATCTGCATTTGAGAAGTAATATTGGACAAGGTAATGAAAGGAAATAACACAATTGATACAAATAATTGAAGGAGGGAGGTTACAAAATATGAGGGATAAGAAGGTGTCAATAGGAGATAACTCTGAAATATCATCAGTCAATTCTTTCAAGGGACAGATGGATATTATTGAAAGAAGACAGAAGCATCAAGATAAAGCCAAAGTTATTTGGTCTACAAAAATCTCCATGAAAGCAAAGATCCTGGGATGGCTGATATGCCTGGATAAACTAAACTATGCTAATAGAATGCAAAAGAAGGTCCCTAAAATGTTCACTAGTTGTGCAACTATAAGGTATGGAAGGCTTGGCAGAACCGCAGAAGAAGCATACAAGTTCAAAGCCCCACTTGAAACAAACCTTCTATCTGTTGCAAAAGATATCAGTACTCTGCCTATCTCCAGCTATTGGAGGTGCACAGTCTGCGCAATGTTATACTCAATCTTGGAGGAGCACAACACAAGAATATTTAAAGCTGAAGAACTAATCCAGAAAACATCCGAGACACTTTTTGCTACTTGGGCTGCAGTTGTAATCTAGGGAAAGGTTTCTCTTTTCTGGAATGGTTAAGTAACTGGCAGAACATTTTGTAACCATGTAGTAGTGTGCCTTTGTATAAAGTCCAGGTTATGTTTGCTTCTTCTAAGTACTCTAGACAGTATGTATGTAATCTCTATTCAGACTACAATTGTTAGGCTAGTCCTTTGTATAGGGATATCTCATCCCTCTCTTATTAATGAAATCTTTCTGTAATATTCAAATATTAATGTTAAAAGTAAAACTTGTAATTTTTACATTGCTTGATACATATTACATGAATAACAAGCCTGCTAGTTACTCTTAAATGATATGGAGGATATAATGATTTGCAAATTAAATGTTCAATTTTATTTCAATCTAAAGTTCTATATATCATATTACGCTTCTTCTTTGGGCTTTTATGATTTAATGAGTTTATCCATTATAAATAAAGCATCATATGCTTTTATTTAGTGGGAATATGATCTTAGTTCTAACAGAAGTTGAAGTTAGATGGATTTCTTCTTCTTCTTCTTCTTCTTCTTCTTTAAGAACCAGAAACTTATATTCGAACAAAACAAACGCCCAAACACAATCACCTAAAAAGCTACAGCAACATCACAAAGAATCTAAACATCTAGACCAGTCTGCATATATCCATCATGAAGCAACCAAACAAACTTCCACCCACCAAGACACCTCGCCCTTAACCTGGTTTTGAAAGATTTTATTATTCTTGTCCAACCATAGACACCAAAGAGTCCCAACAGAAGCAATTAAAAACATGTCCTTGCATCCAACAGACGCCACCCAACCTAAATGCAAATAAGACGTTCTTCAATGTAAGATAGTACAGATGTCATTCCTCTGGTGAAGTCATGCCACTTATTCCACACAAATCTTGCCACCGCACTATGACAAACATGTGATCAATAGACACATTTATCATTAATGCATTGTGCTTCAAAAGTAAATTATGCTGAAGGGTTTTTTGGGTTTTAATATGCGTATCAATATTTTACTTGACTTTGTTCAAACTTTTGGTTATTGAAAAAAAAAAAAAAAAAAAAAAAAAAGATAAAACAGAATGTAAATCAAGAGCCATATGTCAAACTTTCCTTTGATACCATTAATTTAAAAAAGGAAAATATGAGATGCCATAAAATGAAATCAAGAATAGATATTAAATTTTATTTCTTCTTATTTACGCAAACAAAAAAAAGTATCAGGAAATAAACAATGGGGGGAAAAGTAAGTTATTAGGTATAAATATTCCAATTGACCAGATTAGTAGAGTAGCAGTGAGATGAAGGTGTCTAGCGAGAGCTGGCCAATAGATTACTTGGGGCCTCCCATGGGGAGAAACCTAAAGAAAACTTCTCTTTGGGAACCGGAGTGGCTGTAGAAATAGAGAAGATAATTAAGAAGATCCCTTTGAAAGAATGAAGACAAAGGGAAAGGATCTCATCTGGCTAGATGGGACAATGTTTGTAAGGACATGCAACATGGAGGCTTGGGACTTGGCAACATTCACTTAAGGAACATAGCCCTAAGGGGCAAGTGGCTTTTTGAATAATGAAGATAGATCTAGAGGCCTTATGAGCAACAACAGTCGAAAGCATCCATAGATTTGAAGACAGTGGTAGGGAGGCCCGTATCAATAGTAATGTAACCTTCTGATCCCCCTGCAAGACTATTCACAGAAATCATCCCAAGCTCCAAGCCTATTTAGGATGGAAAATGGGCAATGGCAAGAAGGTAACTTTTTGGGAAGAAACTTGGAGTGGGACAAAAAGTTTCAAGGAACTATTCCCCAACTTATATAGGTTGTTCGAGAAACATAACAAGCCCGTAGCAAATTTTTTTAGTGTGCATATGGTACCTCATGCTATTGATATTTTAGGCTAGTGGTGCCCCCTCCCCCCCCCCCCCCCCCCCACCCCCCGCCCCCCCCCCCCCCCACACCCCCCCCCCACCT